>JXSR01S044830.1:0-14968 GCA_000969725.1 Ophiothrix spiculata
TTTACTCTGAACATGATGGTGATATCGGTTAACGATAAATGTCAATTTTAGCCAAAAATACCAAAAACCATATTTTTTGCCCCAAAAATTTCTGGAAAGCCTTAATTAAATTTGCATTTGTGACATGTTGAACTTTTTTTGCTTTTTGGAATTAAGAAACAAATGTCTAGGAATGGTCCTCTCAAATTTTGATTTTTATCTTATTTTTGGGGGGAAAAATGCCAAAAATAGGTAAAAAATTGCCATTTTTATGGCAGCGGTGGGATTATTTTACAATTTGAGACGTATTTTTGGAATTTTTTAAAAACCAAGATAAATTTTTTTTAAAAATGAGAAAACCCTTACCAGACTATGTCTATAGATTCCAAAAAGCAAAAAGGTTCAAAATTTCACGAATACAAATTTAAGGTACGCTTTCCATAATTTTTTTTGGTGAAAAATACGGTTTTTGGGCATTTTTTGCCCAAAAGAGTTGAAGTATAAAAACGGTAAATGCCATTTGCAGGTCTTCCCCAGCCTTAATTAAGACCAAAATTTCAGTTTTGTTTTTGGTACCCTTATGCTGCTTTCATACTTATTGTCCCTTTGCAGCTTTGTAGCTCTGTCATCAGCTTTCATCTACTTTGTTTCACACTTTTGTAGCTTTGCAGTTTGTCGCTTCGTAGCTTTGCTGCTTCATGTAGCTTTTAAAGTTGAATTTTTAAAGTTGAGCTTTGCCGTTACGACAACCAGAAACGGCAAGCTTTTGCAAAAACATATCACGCTGGGACAAAGCTACAAAAGGAGTATGAAAGCAGCATTAAGGTACCTTTCAATATGGTGGGTCACATATTTTCTTTTCTTTACCTACCTTATCAACAAAAAGTGGGATATTTTTGACGAGCCAATGGTCGTTATTTCTGCAAAATCTCCTTCTGATATCCCTGTCATGTAACTGCTTCACTAAGAGTGCAGTGACCTGAACAAACAAAAACAAGGAAAACCTTTGTAACAATAACAGATAAGAACAACTGTTTTACTGTTATGATAAGGAATTAAATTGGCAAATGACGCGGCCAGTTATGTAAAAATTGTGAAAAATCATGTCAAAAATTGTGAAAATGTGTGATAACCTGTTAACCATGTTAGTCAACTAAGAACACACAACTTTTAGCAAACATAGATTAGATGATTATACTCTATAAACCTTGAAGCATGCAACAAGCTTGTTATGAGATCCATAGCATATCACTTGTATTCTTCAACATCGAGAAATAGTTGTTTTGTATTGTTTAAGAGACTAGTAATGATTGATTAGTATTGATTAGGACCAAATCAATGACCGCGGGGTACTCGAAAAACTTTTGGTAGGTATGCGAGATCCAACACAGGGTCTTGCGGTACGAATTTTGGGTGAAAAATAGGGTCTATGGAACTGATTTTTTTCCCCGAATTGAGGTCTTAGGAATTGCTTTTTTCCCATAAAAATATGACCATTTGAGCAGAAAATCACTCAAAATAAACTTGAAAACATAATAAAACACACTTTGGTGTCATTTTCTTTGGAAATGGGGTCTTTAGAACTAAAGTAATCTTGAAAAGAGCATCTCTCTCAATACTCTCCCCTGGGGCGGTCATAGCACCAAAATAATCCTCTGTGACTAGCGGTCATGACTCTGGGTGGGCTAACTAAATCATACCGATGCTTGCATTGAGTAATAGCTCTCACCTTAAATAACTGACTCCATTTGGCAATCTCGGCAGCTTGATCTCTCTCAATACTCTCCCCTGGGGCGGTCATAGCAACAAAATAATCCTCCGTGACTAGCGGTCTAGACTCTCGGTGGGCTAACTGAATCATACCGATGCATGCATTGAGTAATAGCTCTCACCTTAAATAACTGACTCCACTTGGCAATCTCGGCAGCTTGATCTCTCTCAATACTCTCCCCTGGGGCGGTCATAGCACCAAAATAATCCTCCGTGACTAGCGGTCATGACTCTAGGTGGGCCAACTGAATCACACCGATTCACACATTGAGTAATAGCTCCTACCTTAAATAACTGACTCCACTTGGCAATCTCGGCAGCTTGATCTTTCTCTATACTCTCCCCTGGGGCGGTCATAGCACCAAAATAATCCTCTGTGACTAGCGGTCTCGACTCTGGGTGGGCTAACTGAATCATACCGATGCATGCATTGAGTAATAATATACTCATCTCCTCCAATTCATGAAGTTTGAAAGGCATAAGGCTACGATGACTTGAACCTGCGGGATGAGAATATATAAAAAAATTTAAGCAGAGTTCCTAAGTTTGAGTCTCAGTTGGGATAAGCTTGAGTCAAGACAAGTTTTTGGGTATCTGACTTAAGTCAAGTTTTGAGTCTCAAAATCTAAGTCAAATCTGAGTCAATTCTAAAAAAGTCATGTTTTTACAAGGGTGTCTATTAACATTTCTGTCAACATGCCTTATGTCAACATTAATGTCGACATAAAGCATATCTCGACATGTTGACATGAAATCTCATTTGTCAACAAAACTGGACAAATAAAATTGAGCTTGAAAGTGCTGTCTTAATACTTATTAGTTGTTTGTCATGTACACCCATTTTTAAAGTAAATACGATGACTCACAACAAAATAGTTACAAAATATCAATTTTATATTTAGTCAAATGCAGAAAGAACTAGCACATTACTATATGTGATGGCTCACCCCGAAAGGGGGGACTTTGCAGATGATATCAATTTTGATTTTATCATTTCATCTGTTACAGCATTTTCTAAGCTTTAAAATGACACCTTACTTATTGAAAATGATCAAGACGATCAAATTTTACAACAGAAAATCTGCTGGAAATTCTTATCATTTTTTTATTTTTAGCTGCCTACTTTCTTCAGTTTCTCGAAAAGTGTTCTGTTGCAAAGTCCCCCTTTTCAGGGTGAGTCATCACATATTATAGGTATGTCTACGTCTAAAACAGGTCATTAAGCTTATCCAAACAATTTTGTTTTTTCCCACACAATTTAACTCTTTGATATCAAATTTATGACAACACATATGTTGACGTCAACAACAAATTATTGCGACATGTCAACATGAAAAAGCAGTCTCAACAGACACCTTAGTGCCTATTAGCTGAACATACGAGAGTCAAGTGTTCAAGATTTTAAATTAAATTAAATCAAAGGTCTAACACAAATGTATATTTGAGACCGGACTGTCAATCCCAAACCAGCTGTAAATGCAGCCTCTTTTAGTTTCCACCTTTTAAAATATTTGCAAAGACCATGCAATAAGGATTAAAATGACACCTTAATGAACTTCACTTGATTTCCAGAATTCAAATAATGATCCATTAAATGTACTCAGGGAGTAGAATGTATAACTGAGACAAACACGTTCAAAGATCACTAAGTCCTATAGTTTCTGTTGTCTTCACAATATTATTTCATATTTCTGATCATTTTCTTGAAATGAAACTTTGCTGGTGTTTTGAACTAATCACAAGGATTGTGAATCTGTCCCAAAATCAATTTTGGCAAAATACAACCTTGACACGTATTTCACCTGTAGCGTAAAATGAAGTTTGCTGCATTTACGGCTCCTTCGAAACGGACTGGCACATTTTTCCTCTTACATTTACCCTTATCATCAACATAAAACTTGGCATCATATAGAGATAACAGCAGATGACCAAATAAGGAACATGATAATAGAAAAGAAATCTGTGAAACGCGGTACCAACTCACAGACTATGGGAATTTGACTGTGTATCTTTTATTTCCTCACAATGACCTTCATAATCTCCACAGAATTCGAAAACTAACTCTACAAAAGCAGATTACCAAATAACAAACAGGCCAGAGACAAAGGGGGGATAATTTTTCCGCCACCATCAACTACTTTTTACCAATACTACAGAGGTGCAAGATGGTACCATCTCACAGACTATGGGAATTTGACAGTGTATCTTTTATTTCCTCACAATTACCTTCATAATCTCCATAGAATTCTGCATCATGTAGAGACAAAAGCAGATGATGAAATAATGAACAGAATAGAGACAAAAGAAGGTCAGGGTTCGTACACCTTGGAGCCTTTAAAATTCAAGGACTTTTCAATGACTTTCAAGGTCCAAAAGCATGATTTTCAAGGACTTACCACAGCATAATTTGCAGTATGCTGAACTCTTGTTCCTGCCGACATCAATCCACTCGCTGAATTTGGGATCAGTTAGCCATAAATTATCAATTTTCAAGGACTTTCAAGGACTCTGTGCAAATTTCCAGGACTTTCAAGGCCTTGAAAAGGTGTTTTCAAATTCAAGGATTTTCAAGGACTCTCAAGGACCGTACGAACCCTGGAAGGTTCATCCTTCTGCCACTATCAACTTATTTTCAATGTACCAGAATTACAGAGGCACAGGATGGTACCACTTCACAGAAAATGGGAATTTGATTGTGTATCTTTTAATTCTTTAAACTTACCCTTGTCATCGCCGTAGAACTCGGCATCATGTAGAGATAAGAGTAGATGACCAAATAAGGAACAGAATAAAGACAAAAGTGGAATAATTCTTCTGCTATCATCAATGGAGATTTGAAGACCTTGGGATAACGTCTGGATGAGCGGTTTCTGAGACCTGAAATTGAGAACATGAAACTTGGTTCACATGTGATTTTGTTCAAACCGATGTGTATTTTAGGAGATGAAACCTCAAGTGTTCTTCATAGGATCAGTATCACATGTACCTGTATAATTATTCAGAGAACATTTATGCTTACAAATAACCTAAGAAACCATTTAGAATACTTTATAAGTGGTAAATTTTGCGCTACGGGGTATATTTATTTTTTACGCTCTGATCGCTTTGCGTGAAAATTAATGTACTGCAAAAAATGGTAAGTGCATACCGCCGCATGTACCAAATACCATACGCGCGAAAATTAAAAGGTACGAAATGATTCAATATTGGCCTGTGAGCAAAAAATTACTGAGCGCGATAATATTGGCATTTACAGCACAGACTAAGTTATGTTTTTAAAGTCCATGGTTCAAATCTTTGCTCAGATGAACCAAGGCGCAGCACTTCTTCCATGTGTAACTGGTATCAATAAAAATGAGATCAAATCAGTTGGGCGATGTGACCATTAAATATGTGATTTGAGTACAATTCGGTGAGTTTTTCAGGTTGAATATCAGGATCCTTGCAATGACAATTACAGATTTTTGAAATATTTCAAATTTTATCCAGAAGTTTTAAAGAGCTTAGGAAATACAAATACTGATGCAACTTGTGTCAAGTCTAGCAGGAGGGACAAGACTTGAAATAAATTCATCAGGATTGTTCATAGTTCATAGGATATTAGAAGTTCTCAAATACAAAATCCAATATTTTTGGTACTCACAGATTTATTTCGACATCCTGTCAGGTGTCTTGGTCACTCCACACTAATGTTGCATAAAACACAAAAATATTGGATTTGTATTTGCCAACTTCTATTATCCTAGGAGGGACAAGAGCACGTTCAATATTGGGAACATTTCTACGTCAGGCACCACTTTCGACGTCGAGAGTCTACTGTCTATTAATTGGTCTATCAGCGTATTAGTGAATTCTATCAATAGAACAATTCATGGTGACTGGTTTGAATCTTTTCAAGTACACTCACTAATCATTCTGATAAATCAATATCAACACAAATGTCGCTATTGGTACAGTGCTCTTTTTTCAGGCCCTGTTTTTGAAATGGAATGTCACACAATGGCTTGTAATATTTGGTCAATAGACCCTTCAAGTTTAAACTCCAATCACAATATTTTTTGAAATGTCCCAGTTTTGATCATGAATGGAACATGCATTCATGAATAATTATTTGACAAAAGTTCAACAAGAGTACTCACAGATTCAAGAATAAATCTGAGTCAAGACAACCAGAAATTTACTTACTCGGAGCAAACCGACGTTGCGGATGAAACCATCGTCCTTCAGCTGGGTTGTGATGTCGACTTCGAGACTAGTAGGAAGTGACGTCATCAGATGTTAGAGATTTGCTCCGAGTAAGTAAATTTCTGGTTGTCTTGACTCAAATTTATTTTTGAACTTATATAAACCCAGATGAGTGAGAGTATACACTATCAGTAATCACAGATGATTACAGCCTACAGCCTCAACCAAATTAATGGTTCACCAAACCCAGTAATCCCTTCATCAAGCTCAGTCCATACAATATATTTTCACCCAGTAGATAAAAATACATTAATTTCATTGGTTAAGAGCTAAAAAGGATATAACCGTATTGTATTACATTTCAAAGTTCTGTGTGATACAAAATCCTCTATATCATACTAAAAAGTCGTATCATACATCTCTTTTACCAGTCCAACTTGTATTGCTTTTGGAACATATAGTTGTATTACAAAGCGCACGCTGTTGTTCTATGCGTGCGAGACTAACTGCAACTGCAACAACTCAATGTTGATGGAAACGACGCGCACAGCTGTCAATCAATTCCCAGAAAACTACAAATCTACAATGGATTACAATGGTATAAAAAATATCGAAATTATTGTTTTCAAATCATTTTTATTGGCATTTTCAAGCTTTTGCTATCAACGTTCGTGTTTACGGAGTAATAAATTTGCTATCCCCTGTTTGTTCTCATGCAATACAATAAATATTAATAGTTTGGGATTGTAACACACTCGGCTTTCAGCCTTGTGTGATATGAACCCAAACCATTAATATTTTCTCAAATTGCATGAACAAACAGGGGATCCCTAATTATATCATTATGCAAGTTAACTTACCCTGTGACGCCAACAGTAGAAACGGATTTGATAGTTTGCCATACATGCCGTAAAAAGTGTTCATTAAATGCAAGAGTATAGAGTAACCTGCAAAAACATCAAAAAATATACACAAACATCTAAAATTTAAAGTAATTAGGAAGCCATTTCTTTCAAGTTTCATCTGAAGCAGGGTCACCAAATGATATTCGGTATATTTCCGCAAACCACAAAATTTTGGGTCTATCAGTATCTAACAAACTTGTAATTTTAATTTTTTCCTCTATAAAAACTAAAATCCTATCATGATTTACATGAATCAAATTTGGCCATGCAGCAGCAATAAAAGAAAATGTCAAACAAAAACACAATGACAAAGGACAGGCATACCCAAGCCCACGATTTTTTGTGATACGGAGAAACAGAAAAGTTCATTGAATTTTGGGTTGCTCATGGAAGTTTAAAAGATGCCATAAAGTAGTAAAAATTGAGAAATAAGTCCAGACTTTTGAGTTGATTTTCAGAATATAACAAAGCAAAGTGGTAATTGAGCAGAAAACTAATGACACAGGCAAAAATGTGTCTTACGAGTGACCAATAGAAACCTATAGGATATTATTTTGTTAATAAAATATTCCTATAATTCAGCTCTTTTTCAACCATATCTCTTCAACGAAACATAAATGATAATACAAGTGTGAAAATTTCCCAATTTGATTTTGTGAGTGAAAGTGATCAGAATACACACCTTGAATGACTTGGATTAAAATTTGACCTGCATACATTTTTTAAACAAAAAAGGCCAAAGGGGTGTGTGTGTGGGGGGGGGGGGTTGTGTGTTTTTCAAAATGATCTTTGTAAAATGTGGGAATTCTTTCCATGGGAAGGGTGGACTTGTGACATTTTTAGAAACTTTGCTTGTAAACAAATTGTCATGTCACCTCGTGCCTTAAATGCGCACGGCACATGATGCGCTGTGTTTGGATATTAATTAAACTGATCACTTTGTTGACACTGGCAGATGACCAGTTTCACCACCGTGACGTATGTAAGCCAACAACTTCTCTATGTTACTAAATTTAAATTCTCTGCTAGAAATTGGATGATTTTCCATTTTCCACAATAAAACACTGAAAAGTGAAAAAAAATTTAATTCCAAACATGTTTTAAAATAAATGTCAGCATCTTCAAGGGACCGAAACATGCGTACAAAAAACATGATATAAAACAGGAGCTGAAATCAGCCCTTTTTCCAGTATTTTGATACTTTTTTCCCAAGACCCAGGAAGTTAATAATAATATAAGGTTGTTGTTTTTGATTTCAAACTCTAATCGTGAAACGCAGGTCAAATTGCTAGAATTTACAAATTATTAAACACACAACAAAGCAATTAAGCAGACTGTAGCCCGAAGCTGCATGCTACGCATTGCAAATGGGCAATGAGGATAAAGTGCCTTGCCCAAGGACACAACATGTTGACACAAGCTGGACTCAAACTCATAACCTATGGATTATGAGACGGGTACCTTATCCACTCGGCCACACAAGCTCCACAAGTTAAAATGTAAAGGGAAAATGGTGGATTTAAAGTCCAGCGATTTCATCACTGCAACATCACTCAATCCGCAGTCCTTGCACGTGCTAAGAGAAATGCGCTTTAAAATGACCAGACTGCGTATCGAGCAATGTCGCAGTGAAGATATCTTTGGACTATGAGCACACCACAACATTCTATAGTGTGAGTTTAGAAGTATTGCTTGTACAGTCTATAGACAATAAGGTTTCTGTCGACAGGCCTTATGTCGACATAAAGCATATCTCGACATGTCGACACGAAATCTCATTTGTCAACAAAACAGGGCAAGTAAAATTTCATAAAAACTTACGTTTAATTGTCAGGTTATGGCTGCAGTTGAGTTTTAACAAGTGTTTAAAGTGTTGCATAAATACTTTAAAGCTATTAGTTGTTTTTATAGTTATTACGATGGTTCACAACAAAAAAGTTAAAACCATCACGTTTATATCATCCATTTGTCGTAGGCAGTGAGAAATAGCACATTACTATATTATAGGTAAGTTATACGACTAAATCTGGTCATTAAGCTTATCCGAACAATCTTGTTTTTCCCGCAAAAAACAACTATTTCATATTAACTTAATGTCAACGTCGACAACAAATTATTGCGCCATGTCGAAATGAAAACAGTCTCGACAGAAACGTTAATAGACAATTTAAACATATCAGTTTTACCTTGTTGTGGGTACATGTAGTCTATGTTCCACTAGTAAGGAATGACAAATACTACACAGGGCAATAAGTACAGCGGACTGGTGCGCTTCATTGCTTGCGGCGGAGACTAGACATTGCACATGGTGGGCCGAGTTTAATTGCTGGATACAATGCTCACGGATTTCAGATAATGATGACACATTGTTGGTCTGGAAAACAAGAAAAGTTTATAAAACACGATGATATTGATGATCGCCAGTATTTGGGATTTGTTGTGTACTATCACAGATCACAGACAGGTTGGCGCAGCGTTTCGTCCCTCGTCTTTTACCAATGCCGTCCGGGTTCGTTTCCAAGGTCAGACCTAGGTTGTATGAGAATTTGGTTGTCGATCCATACTCGTCCTCAGGGGTTTTCTCCAAGCACTTTGGTTTCCTCCTGCATCTAAACTCGAAAATTCTTCCAATAGTCTGTCTTTAACACCTTGGAGGTGTCCCTTGAATTTAATGCATATATGTACTATTGGTATTAGCCTGACTTTCCGCCGAATGTTATTAATATAAATATAAAGATCATAATAAGGTTTAACTTGTGACTAGTTTTTTGATCAAAACGAACTTCTCAAACTCATGCTAAACAGACAGCAGTGGAGAAAATTCATCATGGCTTCCGACCACGGTCGACATAGATAGATAGATAGTTTTTTCCTGACTACACTTCTCCTAATACCTGGTAATTATATTTCATGATACATCTTTGGTTAAGATATTGATGCGTACTACATTCCAGAATATTTCACGACACACTTATTGATGAATATTGATGAGGTCAGTTATTTACATTCTGAAATAAGTTCTATGAGAAAAAGGAGCATTTGCTGCTTTACCTTATAATTTTCTCATTTTTTGTGGTGCATTGTAAGAATTTGTTGAGAATCCCTGTTCTAGCCTCATCACCGTTTTGTGCTTTTTAACTACAGTGATTTCATTATTTCTGAAGAAAATCAAATAATATAAAGTCTCAATGACATCATGTCTTCAAACACTTACTATATTGAAGTTGATAGTTTCAGCCTCATCATCAGAGTCTACTTCCATAGATTCTATGGTATGTAGACCTGGTAGAAGCGGCAGTAGCACCTTGAGGATGTGGATATATTGCAAAACAGATTCCAAACTTAGAGTACCTACATAAATGACAAGAAAATGGTTATGAGTAAAAACAACGGTAATGTGCAAAAGCAATTGGTAGAAGATCTTGAAGAGGTACTTATAGGCCGAAAACCCCAAGCGCTACGCGGTTTGTTTGTTTTTGTCAAAAAGGCTATGAGCTACGCGAAAATCTTTTTTTTGTATTTGCGGCCAATATTTCTTGTAACGCAGAATACCTAGTTATCCCCGGGATACAGTCTCGATGTAAGAAAAAAACAAAAAAGAAAAAAATCTCCTGAAAACCTAAAAAAAAAAAGAAATGCGGTAACATTTTAAACCATATGCGCGCGGGAAGCTGAGACAGAGTTCTTTTTTCTTTGGCCTTAGTGGACATATTTAGTGCCATTCCACAAATATTTCAAAATATGTTTTTGCAAACCACAATCCCTATACTCTGTAAATCTTGAAGTATGCAACAAGCAGCTGATTAACGCACAAAAACCAATATGACCATACGGGGAAATAAATTAGTCCATATTTCTCAAATCATAACAATGTACCAAATCTTGTTGAATATTCAAATGAATTTATTTACAATGTTTGTCCATGTGTTATAAAAAAATTAGCCCGAAATAATACCAAAATTATGAAGAATTCATGTAAAAATATATTAATACGCAGTGATTTGGCCCTATTCAATCCTAATCTTAGTCTCTCATACAATACAAAAACCACCAGTACACAATGTTGAAGAATACAAGGGATATGCTATGGATCTTGTAACAGAGTCTGATTTCTTGTTGCATACTTCAAGGTTTATAGAATATAGCACCACTGATGTATCTCCAGTGTGACCAGAGTTTACCATTATGATTATGCCTACAGTGTGACCAGGGCTTTACCATAATTCCTACAATGTGACTGGGGCTCTATCATTAGGCTAAACCAAAACGGAACACAAATACAGATACTTAATAAGCATATTTCCCAATGAAAACTTGATTCAAATCTACAGAACATACATACCCTTCTCCTCAAAAAGTTTCATCTAAATTCCCTCTGATTTTGAATTAGATTAGACTGAAGCTTCAACCAAAAGCTGTATACGAAATGTGCTGCACAGACTAGGATAACAAGCTGTTGCCTGCCGGTTCTGGGCGGATCAACCAGAATAAACAAGAGCCAACTGCCCAGAACCAGCAGACAACCGCCGGTTGAGTTTTGAAGCAGCCCCTAACTCATTTAGGGAGCACTTAAAAACTCAACTGGCGGTTGATCGCCCATAACCACCACTCCTAGACGGTTCCAGTTGATTTTTGAAGTGGTCCCTTAAACACTCGTAATGACCTATATTTCTTGTAACAGTGCATTTTTTTTGTCAAAAATAATAAATGAACACATTCAAACAGTGGTGGGGGCCATCTTTTCCAACTTTTGAAATTTGACAAATCTTGTGGGGTTTTTTTTTTGGGGGGGGGGGGGTAATAAACAATTGAATGCCTTGTCACCAGGAGCATAACAAGGAGATGGGAAGAGTGCATGGTAACATATGTGCAGAAAAAAAACAGCTGGATATACAAATACACAGAGAGAGAGAGTGGAGCAGTAATGTACTTAAATTGGAAAAGAGATTTCCTTGATAAACAGTAGCAAAATCAATTTTCAAAACATTTTATATTATTCAAGATAGTACCCTATTGCTCCAACCCACACCATCTTCAAAAATACCATTCACTTACTTAAAATAGGACTAACAAATGTAACAGTTGCATGCAGTAACCATGGCGATGGCTCCACCTCCAAATGATTGACAGATTCTTCATGCAGGAAATTGTCTGGTACTAATGCGTGTAGAAATTGGTCTACTGCTATTCCTGGTTTGCTGTTGGCAATGGCAGGGATCAGGAACGCACTGATTTGTTCCGTATAGGCCGGCGATAAGAGCTCTTTGCATAATGCGCAAATTACAATTTTTCTGCAACCAAAAAGACACAATTATACTCTTGTAAACCTTGAAGTATGCAACAAGCAGCCGATTAACGAACAAAAACCAATATGACCATACAAGGAAATAAATTAGTCTGTATTTTTCGAAATATAAGTATAAATATTCAAATAAACTTATGATAAAAGTTTGTCCATGTGTTAGCAACAAAATTAGCCATAAATTATACCAAAATCATGAATGATTCATGTACAAAAGTATTAAAGTGTAGGTTTCTATTTTAACATGTGGCCATGCATCAAAAGGTGGGAACAACTTTCGTGACGGACCTAAAATTGTGTGTTATCATTTAAAAACATTGTAACATGAAACGTTTAGACCCTACCCTAACAAAACTATACATTTTCTGAAAGAAAATTGTCCAAGGATTCCAAAAAATGCCACTGTTTTTGTGATGGGGGTAAGTCCTAAAATGTTGCATTCCAAATTATTGAGGAATTTTACCAAAAAAGTGAGTTTTGAAAAGCATTCCAAATTTTCATTATATTGTACCCTACATGAATTCAAATAACAGATTTAGATTGCCCAAGACAAGACATTTCCAAATATATATAGTTTATGGGGTTTTACACATAACTTAAAAACACACTTTTTCCACTCCTTTTCCCCATAGAATTTCTATAGTGTACCGTGTCCCAATATCCTCCACCCTGCATGCTCGTAGCATAATTATAATATTAATGGATAAGGCTGGTTTTGGTGTCAAAAGAAAGAAGAAAGAACATGCTTTAAAATGATATAAAAATAAAAGCTGTAGGTGCTCATCTTCATATAAAAATAACTAAAATAATTTCATTTTTTAAGAGAAATGTCACGCCTCCATCCTATAAGTACTCCCACATTGAGACACATGGCCATGTGTATAATCAACTTTTAACTGATTGACCTTGACCACTGAAATGCATTTTTGGTGGTTTTACTCTCAGTTTGCTTCTTGATTACTCTTCAGAGGCAAAACAAAGTATGCAACCCTGGGGATGAGGCTGTTATGAAAATACATAAGAAATGGAAGATAGGTATACCAATTAACTTTACACTTTTTACTATATTTAAAAAACAATTTATAATTTTGAGGGGAAATTTGGGATTTACGATCAGAAAAATATGGGCTTTCATTTGACATTAAAAAATGCAATACTTCCGGATGAGTCCTGGGGATGAGAATGTGATCGGAACCTACACCTTTAACACACAGCGATTTGGTCCTAATCAATTCTGATCAATCATTACTAGTCTCTTACACAATACAAAACCACCAGTTCACAATGTTGTAGAATACAAGGGATATGCTATGGACCTCGTAGCAGAGTCTGATTGCTTGTTGCATACTTCAAGGTTTATAGAGTTTAATCTTTGTTTGGTGTTAGTGATCAAAGGGATCAAGAAAACATTGATTTATCCTGCAACTACAGGTACAGGTCTGAGGATGAGTTGTAGTCGTTTCTGCCATGGGGAAAAGGGGGACTTTGCGACAGGACACTTTTTAAGAAACTGACGAAAATAGGCTGCAAAAAATGAAGAAAATAATAAGAATTTCCGACAGATTTTCTGTTGTAAAATTTGATCGCCTTGATCAATATCAATAAATAAGGTGTCATTTTAAAGCTCAGAAAATGCTGTATCAGATGAAATGATAAAATCAAAATTGATATCATCTGCAAAGTTCCCCCTTTCGGGGTGAGCCATCACATATACACATATGTGCCATCTGCCTCCTATGTTGACTATATGCACCTATACTTTGATCAACATCAAATAGGCAGGCCTCTTCACATCGTGAATTGATACAGATAAGCCTGCAAAGCCTTTGCATCGGGGCATGAGATTAGAATTCCTGATTTCTTTTCTCACAAAGTAAGGGCTGAGAGTAAATTGTACAATTGTGTAGGGTGTGGCCATCTTTCTCTTTCTCTTTTTCTTGTTATCTTTTCTATTTTCGGCATCTTTTCAAAGATGCATTGGCCAGCATGCATAGATTAGCCATTTCTGGCTATCCAGGTTGGTACTTTTGTATGAGCTTGGAAGAGACCATGAGTTCATCATGGATCTAATGGCATGTGTCCGTCACGGACCAACCGAGGTAAACAAACAAACATAGCAGGACACAGCACAACCGCAGAAGACGCAGCGCGTGATGCACGTGTGACTCTCGCATCAGTATCTGCGGCGCGTGTGTAACTTGGATTATGTTTACTTGTGGATGAAGACAAGCCTCATGATTCCCGCCTATTTAGTGTTGATCAAAGTATAGCATTACCCAAGACCCATCCCCCACGTAAGCTACATACGTAGTATTGTCCATGACCTCGGCCTTAGTAGCTAAATGTACAGATCTAAGGCTAAGTTATTATAGAACTGTTTCTGCCATGGTAGCTTTGTATATACCTACCAAGCACATATACTGTAAAACATGTTATAATGCGAAGTTATTTAATTTCGAAATTTTGCGAAGAAAAGAATTCAAGAAATTATATCCTCGCTAAATTGTCGGAGTTCATGTTTTGTTTATTAAGAAATGGCATTGCTCTTGCACATGTGTGAAAACACTTTGTTTTCATTAAAAAAATGATCTATTGACCCTCACCCCTATCTTTGTAAATTATGGAATGATCCAAGATGTTAATGTAAACAAGTCTTGAAGCTTACGGTTGGCAATCCATGCAAAGTTTGTTTGTTTGTTCATAAAGTTTTGATTTATTTCTGCGATATGACTGCTTTCTTTTTTAATTGTTTTAAACATCATGCGTACACCTTTTTTCATGGAGATTTTCAAGGCTATTTTAGTAATATTTTGACAGGAACACAGAA
>JXSR01S044833.1:0-15904 GCA_000969725.1 Ophiothrix spiculata
TCTATGTTTTGGGGTATACCTTGGGAAACACTTCCAATCTATATTTTGCAGTAATATTTTAAAAATCACATTGGTAAATCACTTTTATGCGCATCGTGCACTTGATGTACCATATGTTTTCATCAACAGCACGTTATTTATTTTGACTTACCTCTCCCCAATGTTCAGATAGATCTTGTGAGACACTTTCAGATTGATTTTTGCAGTATAATTGTGAAAATAGATTGGTAAACGGTGTTTCATGGCATCATGCACTAAATACACAGTGCATTAACATCAACAGCACGTTATTAATTTAACATTGTGTTGCATTTGTGTTTATACAGCTTGTGTAACACCTCCAATAATAATATCTGTAATAAAACTGTGAAAATCATGATGCTAAAGTGGTTTTAATGCGTCATACACTTGGTGTAACGCATGTTTTCATCAACAGCACGTTATAAATTATTGTGCAACCCGCATGCGTGGGGACATCGATATTATTCATCGGTGGACCTATCCTGACAAATATAACATAATCCCAGGTTGCCCCTAGCGTTGTTGCACGAAATTTAATTTTTAGGCATATATATTGCCTATGTACTATGGCCTACAATGAATCCTATCATGCAACAAGGCACCAAGGACCCATTCATATTATGACTTAGTATTTCTTGCCCATAGTGAGTGCACTGTTAGAAGGTTGAAAGCATGGACAACTTTCACCACTTTCTTTAGATCCTGTGTGTAAAGGATCAATGGCATCTCATATCCAAATTCATAATTTCCTCCATTGAAACATTCTGTAAGCAAAGAGGACTGTTTGTACACTGAGAATGGCAGATAAATTGGAAAACTTAACTCTCACAACTTCGGAACATGATATAGATTCCTGACTAGAGCTTCGATGCCATCTACCAGTCTATACTTTTCATTTTGACCAATTTTACTCTCCCCACCTTTATGCAAGATCAATATCTCCAGATAAGGTATGTGCTTCAGCTGATTGGCAATATAACACACACCAACTGACCAAAAGTTGTTGAAGCACAAATCTAGATGTGTAAGCTTTTGAAGATAAGACAATGGCAGGAAAGTAACATTGTCATCTGTCAGATTTGCAGAGCTGAATTCCAGACTTTCCAATTTCTGTAAACTTTTCAACTTTTCAGATAAAGCGCTCAGTCCATTTCCAAATTGGTTAAGACCAATGTATAATTCTTCAAGGTTTTGAAGTCTTCCAATTGGCATAAATTGAACAGACTCTTCAGTAAGCTCAGTTGCACCAATACGCAAAACCTGCAGCTTGCTAAGACTCTGCAAACCAGACCCGACCTCCCTTGCAGCATCACCAATTGAATTTCCTGACAAGTTAAGGCTGATCAAGTTTGGAACATATCTAAGAGCCGGGCCAAAGACTTTGAAATGCTGCTTTTCAAACTTGCCAGGCTTCTCGTAATCAAAGTGCTGTATGTCCAAGATCTTCAAGTCAGGTAAGAACTTCAAGGCATTCACAAACTCATCAACAGCAACGTCAAGTTGGTTACCAGCTAAAGAGAGCTTGATTAGAGGAAGGTTCTTGTCAAGATCAGAAATAATGCCAAATAATTGCTTGCAGTTATTGGTGTCTTTGGCATATAAACATGAGAGCTGCAGCTCTAGCAAATGAGGCAACAGAGGTTTCAAGCATGACACATTATGACCCAAGGCCACGTCTTCAAGAAACAACACCTGTAATGGAGGTGATGACAGTGCTTCTACAATCTTGTTATTCTCTTTTGGAACTGCCTTCTCATCAACTATCTGTCTAACTGATTCTGGTGCTGTATCACTTGACCAACCCGAACCTTTAATATGCACTTTTGTCAGAGCTTTCTGACGAGATAGAAACCGAGCCATTGATTGTGGAATAAAGCAGTATGATGTACATGCAAAGCGAGTCAATTCGGGAGCTTTGTCACTCTGTGCTAAACATTCCAATACTGGAGTACAGTCTCCACAAGGAGAACCAAGGAGAGTCAATTCCTTCAAGTTTGTCATGCAGGCTACAGCCTTTGCAATGGATGGCTCATTGGGGAGGGATTCATTCTTGACGGGAAACTGACTCTTGCCTAGGGTAGGACTTGACAACTGATTAGATGCATCAATGATCACAGCTTCTTTAACAAAGAACATCCAGGACCAATGATGCTCTTTAGCAAAGTTGGCAAATGAACTAATCACTGCCCATAGTTCTGTCAACTCATCATTTGAGTTGGCTTCAACCTGAATGTTGGAAACAAGTGGTTCAAACAGAGAATGCATTAGTTCAGATTCATCATGTTCATGAGGCTTTGCAATCTGCTCAGCTTCATATAGTAGAAGGAAAGGTAATCGCCACGGGTCTAGGTCTATCTCAGGATGACCAAGAAATGGCTTGACCTTTGGTGCATTTTCAAGTCTGTGCTTGAGATCACAAGATGACTTTGCTACATCCGACAGAATCAACATAGCTGCTTTGCTGTTAGTACCACAACAAAATCTCAGCATCAATTCTTTATCTTCCAGTTTGTTTAGTTTTTTAACATAGGAAGAGAATAAACCCTCATTAGTTTCACTCAAATGTCCTAAATAACGACCAGCAGACATTTCTTGATATGTTTTGTGAAGAAAGGCAACATGATTTACTGGGTTCAACCTAGAACGTTTTCTTTCCTTCGACAAGAGCCCTACTTCACAAGCATTATTCAAATCATCTTGATCAAATTCACCACTGGTAAAGATTACTCTGCTATCAAACAAACCTTCTATTGCAACCTTGCCTAATCTTAACAACAGATCATTCACCCTTTTCTTGATACCAGGAATATCAATGTCCCCTTCATCATCAACTTTGCACCTGTTTTTGGCAACATGATACATTGCTTCAAGATACAACTTTGTTAATATCAGAGAAAAGTCTTGCTCTTCTTTCCAAACAAAACAAAGCATAGCTAAGGTCATTGGGTATCGACACAAGTGGAAAACATGCTTAGATGAACAAATTTTGAGAATCAATGAAGCAACAGTTGTTGCCATCGGCAAGCTATTTTTTGGAGGCTTGGTCACATTCTTATCTCCTTGGGGCAATGTCTTAATGAATTCATACCAATTGACCCAATCTATATGTCCTAAAGAAACATGGAAAATTTTTGATATGAACTTGAAAATACTGAGCTTGGGTAATCCATGAATCTCAGCATGTGCAAACTGTGATTTGTAAAGATTGGTGATAGCACCTACTTTGTGAGGTCTTGTTGTCAAAATAAGAATACTCTCAGTAAATAATGTACTGGAAAGTAAAGCTTTGAAATCCTTGCTACTCCTTTTAAGAAAGGCCTTTGGCAATTCATCATACCCATCAAGCAGGAACAGTATATCTTTGGCATTACATTCAAGGTACTTCTCAAGGCCTCTCTTGGATACCTTGGGAAGAAGTTGCTCTTGAATGACATCCAAAAGGTCTGTTCCTGGCATCACATCCTTGAGGTCAAGAGCAAATACCATCTTGAATTTTGCCAAAGGGGAATTTGAATCAGTAGTTGCCCAATCGTAAGCAAGCTTTGATATCAAAGTTGATTTCCCACACCCTGGTTGACCTTTGACAATAACTCGCTTCATATCATGTCCCTGATTATCTTTCATGTGAATCAGATCATAGTAAGAGTCTAGTTTACCAGATGTGCTTGTTAGATCCAAATCAACAAAGATGTCGTCCATACTTGCTACTTCATCACATCCAGGCAGCAGACTCACCATCCCTCGGGTTTCTCTGTAGTTGGCCTTCAGCTGCTCTGCTACAACTGGTGCGTCAATTTCTTCATCTGAATTAAATTAAATTGATATTCCATTATTATTTTTACCATCTGTTTCGGCATCTACTTGAGATGAGCAAAACAATTAGATGTGAATTAAATGTTAGTTGTCTAGCCATCCCTACATCCACGCAGGTTAATTACTGCTCACATGGTGGGAGTAAAATTGTACAAACACGATGCATAGTGTACTCAAGTTGAGTTGTCGTAGATCTTAGCCAGATCCTTCGACCAATCAACCCACTCACCATTTCCCTCTCGTGACTACTATATATATCCAAATCAATCAAGTGACCAACATATCGTGAGTCTCAGCAGCGAGTCTGGGCCGGCGCGAAGCGCCGGCCCAGACGAAGTAAACAGCGGGAGGAAATGATATAATCTTGAATAGCTGGTCATTAGGCCATTCCAGTGATTATACAATGATACTAGATTATTGTTAGCTAGGCTAATCGTGATAAAAATATACATCGCTCTGGACCAGAGCTAGAGTTGTCGATGCTTACGAGGCAAAGCAATGAAGGATGGAGAGCTACAACTTCAGCACAGAATATATGTACAATTTCACAAGCGCAAAGTAAGAAAATTTATTACTCCGATTTACACATTAATGATTAGAGTATAATCTTAAAGAAATAAAATAACATGATATACCCATATAATTTGTTAGTTGTTTCTACACAAAACACAGAAAGTGAAATGGGACAAATCAATGTATATGCATTGAATTTTGAGATGTCCATCAGACACGCACCCTGCAAGGCCTATTAGTAGGGGCCAAGTAAATTGGACAGCAATCAAAATTGCAGTAAATTTTGGTTGCTGTCCAATGCACTTGTCCCCTACAGGTCTTGTTAATTGGACGCATCAAAATTGACTGCGCGTGCATTGATTTTGACTCATTTCACTTCCGACATGAAATGTGCATTTATCAATCTATAATTCATGCATGACTGATAAAAACTGTGAACTGAAATCCAACCAGTGCAATGAAATCATGAGATAGAAATAAATCATCATTGGAAGACGTGCTTAGCGTAATTCATGCAAACAGGAATGCAGCATACGAAAGACATTGTGCAATTCCAATTCGCTTTGCGTATTCAAAATATCTTTTATCCAATTGGGCCAAAAAAAAAGAACTCTGTCTCAGGTTCCTTAGGCCCAAAACCCTAAGCACTACATTTTCTTCTCTTTTTTTGGTCAAAAAAGGCTATGCGCAGGCGGAAATCTTTTTTTTTTTATTACGTTTTTAGGTCCCTTTTTTCAGCTGCTTCGTGGCCGAATTTTTTCCTTTTTTTTTCTCTCGATGTAAATTGTAATATAAGAAGAAAAAAATTACCCTATGCGCACGGGAAGCTGAGACAGAGTTCTTTTTTTTCTTTGGCCTTGTTTATGTTACATATCATTTGTTATAATATGCTCTGGTTCAACCATATGATTAATTCTTTGCAGTTCAGTATACAGTCGGGTTTAAAGAAATCAAAGCTCAAAGGAGCAATTAGGTTCACATTTTGTATACTGTAAGGGATTTAATTTCATGGGGGCTTTTATGCAAATTTAGAAAAAGCAGGACTTAGTGAGGAATTTAAATTCCTGAATCCAGAAAACTTTTGAAACAAGTGATTTAATTTTGCGAATTTTGTTTCCTCCCGAAATCCTCAAAATTAAATCCCTTGCATAATGAAAGTCTATTAACAGTACTTCCAAACTGACGTATTCCAATCTGTTTGGCATGTTGAATATAAGATCATGTACACGAAGCAAGCATGACATCTTGTATAACTTTCTTACCTTTGAAGAAGTCTTCTATAGTTTTCATAAGAGCACCTTGCAGTTCATTTGTGTTTCCTTGAAGGGCTCTGTCTATTAATTGTTTGATTTCTGGCAAGAGACTAACAGGTGTTGATTTCGTCTGTGATACAAAAATATACAATAGATTCGGATTTATACAAACAACCATTTATAGACAAGACTGATGTGACTGTTAATTGGATAATTTTCCTTAATTTATTTCTTTCCTTTTCCTAAATGAAATAATATTCGACATCTTTACCTCTTAAACTATCAAGGTGCAGTATTGTATCTATTTGTAGAATTTTGCCAATCTTGGGAAAACAAATGAATGGAACTAAGTTAAAAGGAACATTGCCGTTGAATTAATATATTTTGTCAGAAAGACACATTCCTGCACCTGCTTTCCAAACTGATTAAAATGCAAGTTCTCTTTTTGGGAATTGACTGTTTCTAGAAAAAAAAAACCTGCAGATAGTTTAGTTTTTAATTAAGAGTTGTCCAATCTAAATATGATATAAAGAGTCCAGTATGGTAGGCCTAATTTAAACATATATAAGTTGTCATAGACTATTTAGTCGCAAAGGTCCCACCGCTTTTCTTACATGTACCTTGTCTATCCAAGCTCTAGTCTGATCTGCTTCTTGTTGACTGAGATGATTGAGTTCCTCCATACAACACACAAAGTCTTTGATATCACTGAAATAATCCGACAAAGTCTGGTCGTCTATATTCATGTTTTCTATCAAAGGAGAATGACACACTGAGTTCCGAATCATAGAAACCTGTTGATGCAATAATAGTAATGCAAAAACCGTCAAAGCTTTTAAAATAATTTGTTGGCACTACCGCATGTTTTTCCTTTGAGATGTGAATGTGATGCCATTGGTCCCTTGTAGCCTTCACAGGAGTCACATGACACAAATGCAGTCAGTTAGTTTAATGAGTTGGGTATTTACTCTTGACTTTATAACGCATGTACCCAAACATTATATAACAATTCCCAACTTCAAATTCCAAGACTTTGGCATGTCAGGGATCTTTTTCTGCAAGGGTGGAGGGGGGAGGGTCTCATAAGAGCTCTATTTAAAGCATTATATTGGGACGTGTGAGGCTTAGTGGCTAAAATAATAAAGAAAGCCAATTCATTACAAAATCACTCCAAAACAAGTTAGAGTCAGTATATAGTTACTTTTCAGCAAAATGTTACTTACTAAAAATACTATAAATAGACATGATAGGCTGTGGCAAACTTACTAAAGTAAGAAATCCTAATCAAAGCTTAATTACACCTAGAGGGATCTAGTGGAACAGCAATGGGAGACTGACACAAAGCTTAATTAAAGATAGTATCTCTGCAGGTACAACTAGCTAACATTTAAAGTGGTTAAAATTATATGACAAAACAAATAAACATATATACCTTTGAAATAACCTCAGCTGGTTGTTTGTAACTCTGTGTTGGTTTGTTATAGCCATGACATTCTCCAAACGTAAGTAATACTTTCAGCACACTTGCTGTATCATAGTCTTCCATCTGTTTTATCTTAGACCCAGCTGGTAGATTCAGGACAAACCCATTGGCAACTTCTATATAACTATGATATAAATTGAATGGAGTGACATTCTTCCAAACAACAGCCAGTGCTTTAGATGGATCCGAGGGTTTCGGGTAAAACACCTTCTCCAATGCAGATCCCCACTTTACACAGTTCTGACAATGCGACGTGGCTCTGGGCTTTCTTCCAGCTGGGCATCCACCTGACTGTGACTTTGAACATGCCTGTATATTGGAAGCTGAGATCTGATCTGAATGCCACTTCCTGATGATGAAATCAACACTTGGTGCCACTTGTGAACAAACATGCTCTAAAGCTTGGAACACTCTGATGAAATTGTCAGGGCACTGCTGAGTAGTACCAGAGGCCATCTTGAAATTTTTTCATTGACTTGCAGAGTGCCAGTCTCGAGGTGCCAGTCAAGGCACTAATGCGATGCGGTAATACTTTCACTGCATTTCTAAATAGAGAGGGGGGAAAGGAAATATAAGAACATTAGTAGATACTTCACTTATCCATTACCTGGTATAGGTGAACGTTGATATTTCACACCGCTGACCTACACACACATTGACACATCTCATATTCAAGCAGGCATGACTTTAACTAGGCTTGATAGTTTTGTTTTGATACTTAAATCAAGTCTTTCTAGACACTTTTTCAGATGTTTTTTCTGAGTTCCGCACTATGTGATTGACCATTTTTATTTGAGAATATGTCATCACGAAGATGTTTTTTTCCAAGCACACCCACCTATTTGTAGACAAGAATTCTGACATGAGGTTGCAAAGCTATTGAATTTTAAAAAATTGCCCTATTTTTTGGGAAGTGAAGAATAAAAATTTCAGTTGTCTACAAGTTATGTGGACATCCAATAATACTCAAGAATTTTTTTTAAATATATCTGCTTAATAACATGTAATTAAACAACAAGCGGAATCAATAACGATTATTTGGGTGAAATTTCTCCACCTGTTCTCTAATACTTGCAATTCCGCCCGAATTAAGTGTTGATCAGCTCTTTATCATGCGGAACTAATCATCTTTAAATACCCTGGCATGTGTGGGTGCAAAATAACTCCTCGTGAGTGTGAATATCTATTCAGACAAATAAAATATTGACTAGCGGTGTATTGTATTGGTTCCATGACCTCGCTAGTCGAAAATAAAGAAAGTAAAAGATTTATCCCCTGACCTGCATTCTTCAAAATTAGTTAAAATAGCGACACAAAAACCTTCATAACTTTGCAATGGAAGGTACATTGGATTGGACAAATTCAAGAAGGACCATAGTTTTAACCCAGAGATCTGAAAAATGTCAGTGTATATTTGTTTTATATACAGTATTAATAAATTTTAAAATAACGTAATTTTTACTTCCAAAATGGCTTAATTAATCTTATTAAAAAATGCACTTATAAAATGCAATAACAATGAATGCAAGCAATAAGTTATGATGCGCGTATTAGCTTGCGTGTTTAAGTTTGTTGCGCGCGTAAGTCTGTGCGTGAAAGTGACGCGGCTATAAATTACGCAGAAAACCGGTAAATAGGCTTTCAAAACCCGTAAATAGTCTTTTCAAACCCGTAAATAGTCTTTTCAAAAGAACTTTTTACGGGTTTTTCTCAAGATGGTTGAAACATTTGAAATAATGTCATAGGGTTTCAACATGCTTAAATTTATTAATTCAGTCATACTCTGGCAACTGAATTGTAATTTGACTGAGAATGCGGCTGTCGAGCCAGTCAAGCGTTGTTTTTTGCTTACGCACAATTTGGCAGCAAAATGTATGATGTATATTAATATAATAATAATAATATATCTTTATTTATACACAGCAAAACATGTTCAATAAAGTTACATTGCTCTTCCACATGTCCGTGTGGGTATTAAAATATAAAACACAAACATTAAATTGATTTAAAAGGTATACATAGAACGGGTAAAGGACAATATACACATGAATGTAAATGTACAAAATTCAAGACATTAAAAGAAAAAATACGAAAATATTATTAAAGTATGTTACAAATGATAAAATTTCAAATAAAAGGTATGGTATATTGCACAACATTTTAATGATAACAACAAAAATATCAGTCTAAACTTGCATCCCTTACGCACGCACACACATCCACAAACTACCTCAGTTTCAACAACCCTTAAGCACACAACACACCTCACTGTCCCATTGCTTACATCCACCCCTCCACAAACACACACACAAACACATCTTACCCTCACACTCAAAAACGAAACCACTTACACCTACATTCCACTATTCGCCAACACATCAATCATTTCACTCGTAGCACCAATTTCAGTATTAAAAGTTATATAAAACATTGAAATCAATAAATTCATTTATCATAAAAAGTGTTAAAATGACACTATGAACAGATAATAGAACATTAAAGTCGATTAAATTATTGCGTTTTAGTAAAGTAACCGTAGCGCGCAACAGAACGCACAGCGGAGTCACTACGCACTCGCGCAGCATCGGTCTAGGCATGGCGCCCGTGTGGCGCAATCCCCTAACTTAGCCGGATTTTTGGGGTGCAAATAGACAAGTTTCCTATCTGTACTTTCTTTAACCTATGAATACAGTATATAATGCAAAATATGTAGTCTCTTTGTTCTTACAGATCTGTGGAACTTGATGACTAGAAGAGATGTACTGACACTGTGTGTGTCCCAACGGCTGCCTGCATGGCCCTCTACCCTATTAACTTATTGTGTGTGTTATTAGTGAAATGTGGAATTTGTAGTGAATTAACTGTATTTTGTGACTTGTGCTGAACTTTATGTGAGAAGAAGATACCTTCTAATACAAGAGGAATTTCCAAATGAAGAATAAGAATAAAATGGCAGAAGTTGAACATTTACTTATTGAACTGAATTGACTCAAGTTCAAGAAAGAAACTATTCTTATAATCATAGTGAGTTCTGAAAAGTACTCTGGAATATCAAATGACTCATGTACATAAGGCCTAACCTGAAGAAATTAAGTCTGAGATCTTACTATCCATCAAAGATTATCAGCACCATCATCATCAGATAAAAATGGGACTCTGATTGAACGAAATAATAAGAGAGGGGGTCATTGTAGCAAAAATGCCCATGGGGGTTGGCCCTGCCAGTCCATCTTGAGTGTGACAGCTTACAATCCGGGCTTTCGATGAAGAGTTGGTAGGGAAGGTGGGTTTTGGGGTATTGTCAATGAGACCTGTATGCGTGTCCACAAAATGAGTAATAACTAGTAATTATCATTATTTCATGTTTGGGCATGATACCTGGTATAACTATTAGGGTATCAAAAATGGACAAAATAGGAAAAAAGGTATCAAAATCACATTTTCTATTACATGGAAAGGAGAGATTTTCTTTCCTTCCTTATTAAATCCGTCTGTTACTTTGCAAAAATGCAATTTTTGTTTTCCTTCAGACTTCTAGACTAACATTAAAGATGGGTGACGTAGATCCAGATGCATATAAAAGGACTGAACATAAATAGTTATTATCATACATATGAGAACTATTTATTCAAATGTCAAAGCATATCAAATACTTTTGAATAATGATAAAAATTCATTTAAATTAAGGGTCCAAAAATCAAAATTGATTTTTTGGTCTCATCTGAAAGCTGCAGATTTAATTTTAAGCGTTAAAATGACACCTGGCTTTTGGTTCATTTGCAAAGTCACATCTAAATTAGTAAGAGGCATCGGGCTGATTCGGAAAACTATAGTTTGGAGAAAATTGAGTTTAAAGTTTTTGTACTGAGTAAAATTTGATATGTACTGAAAAACTTGAATGGGTCAAGACAGGATTTTTGTCTTGGTTTTTAACACATTTCTCTTATGTGTTGGATGATCGAAATTGCAGATTAATATGATAGAATACACTTCAAAGGTAACGTTTCAAATGAAATTCAAAATTTGACCTCAGACATGATTTTTTACTATCAGCTTCAACAATCTGTATTATATTTACTATGCTGACCTTAAGGTACCTATTGATATGGCAGCTAGGTCACATATGCACAATATGGTATGAAATAAATAAACAATATTCCAACTTTTACACTTCAATTCATTATTGGTTACCCGGGCCGGAAGCACTTTCACGGTATCTACCACATCCTCAGTCGGTCTTGTTGGCCTGTTATAGTTATGGCGGCCAGCATTGCCATTATACATCATAACTCTAACTACTTCATACAGATTTGAGTTCAGCTGGTGTTTCGATCTTCTTAAACCCCATAGGACATATTACATTAATATTTCAACTAAAGACAAAGCTGAAAGTTTAGAACAGTCAGGTGTGGTCTGAGATGTCACATTTTATACTAGTTGCACTTGCAACCCTCTCCTATATTGTTCACTAACTTAATAAATCCACTAACTCTACATGGAACATTGATCTATAAAACCACTGACAACCGAGGCACTGCGTGCCTCTCTTGTCAGGAAACCAATCAGTTGAGCCCGATTGTAGTGCTAATATGTGGAGCAATTTATTTTGGTGAAACTGCCAGGAAGTGGATCAGTAAAAATAAAATCAAACCAAACGCACTTCTGCTGTTTTAATCATCTATGTGCAACTCTCATAAAATCTGAGATAAGTAAACCAACTTGGTTTACTTATCTCAGCATAAAATAGACCTGGATAACAAGGATTTTGGTTAATGACCACAGGGAGTCACAAAGGACGATACTGGAAGCAATCCATATCAAAAATCAATCAAATTGAAAATGAAACTTTTTTGACTTCAAGCAAATATCAGCTTCTTTATTCGACTACAAATGCAGGTTTTTCAGTCATGGGTTTGTTACTTGGTACTTGAGAAGCATTTCCTAATCAGAAATTGTAATTTTTTTTCTATCCGTGCATGAATGAGCACATGTTTTAATCAAAAAATGTCACAAATGTTATCAAATGTTACCAAACCAAACAACGCATTAAAGAAATCCTGATAGCATTTCCTACTATTTTTGTGAAATATTTGTAAATATGTTACTCATCATCTGTGAAAATTGCAATTAAAAATTGCTAACACATTATGCCCACAGTTACCTTATAGGGACAGAACAAAATATAAACATAATTTATAAAAACACAATAGAAGATACATTATATACTCTTTGGATTAAGCCTACCAGGTAGAAAAAATAAGAGATTTAATTGCAATTATAATCTAATGGACTTAGTCTACCAATTAGTAAGGCCAAGAAAAAAAAATTGCTTGTTTGCCCTATCGCGACCAACCGAAAAATCATGAAAATCGTGAGTCGCTTTTTTCATTCATAAACATTAAAAAAAATGTGTATTTTTGCAGAAAAAAAATATATTACAAGGAAATTATACTTATCTAATACAATTTTTAGTTTTTTGAAACCCAAATACATCAATTTTACCTGCAAAAATGTTTTAAAAATCGTTGTATATCGTGGATTGATTGTACAAACGCGGAAAAGATCCGGGTTGGGCCGCACAACACTCAATAGGGAAGTTATTTAGTGGTGTGCGCTCAACACTCAATGGGGAAGTTATTTAGTGGTGTGCGCTCTTGGGTATTAATTGGTGACGAGCTGTAGTCAGTTAAAATTGGCAGCCTGGTTTCCAGTATGGTGACGTACGCTGTTTGTATGTCAGCCCATGAAGGCAACAAAACCGTATGGAGTTTGGTATCATCCATTGATTTAAGTGGCACGTTTTTGACACTGTTTGATCTTCATAATAACAAGGCATTAGAATGTGTATCGGTGCATGTCACCGTTGCGCCAAACGGCCCGTGGCAGGATGTAAACAAAACAGAAAGTCTTGACGTGTCGCGTGTGTTGAATTTGCGTCATGGGACTTACAACTCCGTTTTATACATTATAACAAAAAACAAAAAAAATCGACCTACCGACCCTACAGTGATTTTTTTCATGATAGGGCAAACAAACAAAAAAAAATTCTTGGCCTAAGGTCTGTTTGTTGCCACTTGGTCTAAACCCATTTAGTCCAATGACCTATTAGTTCAATTGCCTGTTTGTGTAGGGTCTGGTGATTTTAAATAAAATAAGTCATGCAAAAAATCAAAATATTATGATCTCTACAGAGTTGGGATTCTTATAAGCAAGAGAGTTCTATAAATGACATCAGACAATTTTACTTTGAAATCATTTATATGAACTTTAATCAGGATGAAGGCAATTTATTTAATTTCTTAAACACCTACATGTCTTTCTTGACCCCGCCAGTGAGCACCATTATCAGCAACAAATTTGTGGATATAAAGTTTATGCTAGGTTCTGTGGCCTTTTAAAAGTGAAATTTTTCAATTTTTTGGTCACAAACGTTACTATGGAATCGCCCGTTTGAATAATTTAGAGAGTACTGGAATAAGTGAGTTCTTACAGACTGCTAGAAATATAAAATTATGATCATATTTTATTCCTTCCAAAATATAGGCCTACACAATATGATTATAGTGTAGGAATGATCACTCTTCAAGATCACAAGTCCAGGGTACAATGGAGTAACAGTAGAATATCTCTTGAGTCACTCTCCAAGAATCACAAGTCCTTGGCGTCTGCCACTACCATGATATTCATAAGTAAACATGGCTTGGAATAAGAAATCCATCTTCACCCAAACATTCTATGAGTTCCACCATGTATTGACAAGAATCGACATATGTATATATATATATATATATCTCACTCTTCACAAATCACAACACCGCTATGCCTGGGACTCCAACGATAATCAATAGTAAACACATCTTTGAATAAGAAAGTCGAGGATATGATGGATTAACTATAGATTTTTGTGGTCAACTACAAAAGAACATGGCTTGGAAAGAATTTCATTTTCAACCAAACATTGTGTGTTCCACCATGAATCAAGCAGAAGGAGCATATTTCTCGAGTCACTCTTAAAGAACCAAAACCCTCTATGCCTGCCACTCCCACGATAATTAATAGTAAACATGGCTTGGAATAAAAACTCTGTCTTTAGCCAAATGTTCTCAGTGTTCCACTACGGATCAAGAAGAAGGAACATATCTCTTGAGTCACTCTCCAAGAACCATAAACCCTCTATGCCTGCCACTCCCACGGTAATCAATAGTAAACATGGCTTGGAATAAAAACTCTGTCTTCACCCACACATTCTCAGTGTTCCACCATGTATCAAGAAGAAGGAACATATCTCTTGAGTTATTATAGCCAGCTAGTGGGCTAAAATGACCTTTGCCATTAACATCCTGTTCCAGCAGAGCCTCATCGTAATTGACTATAACACCGCATTTAGAATCCATGTGAGTCACAGCTTTGGAAGCCATTGCTCGGAAGGTACTAACATCCACTTCATCACTGTAATATTCCTTTGCCTTAAAGTTATGTGCAAGAAACAAGGACTGCAATTCCTTTAGAGTGCAACCTTTTTGTTTTAAAACTGCTTTATCAATAACGTGATTAGTCTCCCTGAAAGTGAACATATTTGACTCGGTGTATGGCAGATCCATTTCAGTACATTGTGTTGTTTGGTTCTGATTCCCAATGTATCGGGCACTAAGTAACAGGGCTGCACTGTGAATACCGCAAGTCTTTGGACCGACTTGCTTCTTGAAGATCTGCATGAGATGAGGCTGGTGGGTGGTGTCGGATTCTTTCAACAATGTCTGTCCTTCTGGTGAATGTAGTAGGATCTTCTGATTAATGGACGCCATGGCCATGTCTAAAAACAGTATTTGAAAAAAGAAAGTGGTAAATTTTTTGTCATTTTGTTACTTACATACGGTCAGGATTATAATAATAAGTGTATGACATAACCAAACTTCTGCTAAATATCTGCCATCCATTTTTATTGTTATTTACAGTAACTCTTATACAAACATCAGGCACGTAGCCACAAATCTTTGGTTGGTCGGACAAAGAAAGGGCGTGGGGTCCAGGGGCCCACCTAAGGGCCCCGGTGGGGTCCAGGGGCAAAGCCCCTTGCGGGGGTTGAGGGGGCGGAGCCCCCCGAAGCCAGAGCATTTTTTACTATATCGATGCTCTTGGCGGGCTCTCCTGGTGAGTATTTGATCAATATTTTTCATAATTTTGATCTTTAGAAATGGCAAAACAAACGGAAAAAATATACCTTTTCATGCGATTTACCGAGTCACATTTTACCTCATCCTTGATAATATCAAAGTAAATTTCTTCCTTGAACTTGTTGTGTTGTATACATTCATGTATTAAGGAAAAGAACAGAACAAAATATGTGAGCAACATAGTATATACATTATTTCGCGAAGAAGAATCACGAACAATTTAAACAGGGGCGTTCCCAGGCCTTTGTCTTTAGGGGTGTGTGGAGGTATTTTTTGCCGACATGCCCAAGTATTTTGCCGACGACGAAAAATAGAGTTATCGCTAATATATCCTACCATATATGCAAAGGGGTGTCTGAGGGGGATCATGTCCCCTCGTTAGACAAATTTGGTATTTGGAAACACTATTCACGCAATTTGGTGCATAGTTTTTGCTAGCTGATGTCTGAAGCCTGAAGTTAGCACTTATGTACACTGTTGGGCAATTTTTTAGCGTTGGTTAAACTATGAACAACCCAATTGTTGGGTAAATAATATTAACCAACTGTTGATGAAATTTTACCCAATATTTGGGTAATTAACTAAAACTTTTACCCAACAGTTAGGTAATTAGCCAACATTGTACGCATCATTGGTAATTATTTACC
>JXSR01S044836.1:17238-30622 GCA_000969725.1 Ophiothrix spiculata
AAAGATTTACAGATAATTATTTGATATTCATTTCCAAAGCCCACGTCTTGTACAATTTTAAAATGTTATACTTTTGGCATATCATATTACTATTATCATGACTACAAGGTATAACAAACGGTTTGACAGTATTTGGGATTCCATGCGTACAATTTCATTAGCTGAAATGTGTTATATGATACAGGGCCATCTGGTTAGCGCTGTTACTTAACCCATGTATTATAAGTCTAATGTAAGACTTCATTTTGATTCCGCCTGGAAGCTTACAGGCAGATCCGTTTCATACAATCATGTCAATTCATTGATAATACTGACATGTATCGTCACAACTAAATCATATTCTACATTAAAACGCATCAGGTATCATTCTAAAGTTATTGATAGTGCAGTGTATCGGAATACTATGTCTGATTTATAGCTGATCATATAATCAGCGAGGAGCCATAACACTATTATGTGTCAAACCACAAATTAGAATGATGTTCAACCGGCAGAGCATACAGAATGTTGATTTATTGTTCTTTGAGTTTTGCTGTTCCTGATGTCATTTACAATCAATAAGGGTCAAATCAATTTCTCCCATCCTTCTTGGTTTTATTGCTAACAAACTAACATAATAGAAATGTATCATTGACTAAAAAATATATGCCTACGAGCCTGAAAAGGTTGGTTATGTTGGTGTTTTGAGTAAAGTACAGCAATATCAATACACGCGAATGAATGTTCTTATACGTGTTGGTAGAATTCATCAATATTTGTTTAAAACTGGTCAACAACATTTACTTTTTATGACGTATATTTCAGTGATACCCATCACCGTCCTCAGCGTTCTAATTCTGAGTTCCAATGGAAATACCGTCATCTAGGACGCCATTTACGGCGAGATTCAGAGGAGGATCAGTTGGAAATCAGAATTAGAACGCTGAGGACGGTGATGGGTATCACTGAAATATACGTCATAAAAAGTAAGTGTTGTTGACCAGTTTTAAACCAATATTGATGAATATCAATATTGATGAATATCAATACACTTCTTCCTGAACATGTCATAGCTGTCACAAAGTCGCGATCATGACATAGATTTAAAATGCACAAATTCGACACAGAACTCGTCTTATACTGATAAAAAATGTGACCAAGATAGATGGATGGTAATGATGAAGAAGAGCTCCTCTTAACAAGCTGAAGCACATGGGAGGTATTGATAAAGAACACCGTCTAAGGTAGATGAGTGGTATTGATGAAGAACTCGTCTAAGGTAGATGAGTGGTATTGATGAAGAACTCGTCTAAGGTAGATAAGTGGTATTGATGAAGATCTCGTTTAAGGTGGATGAGTAAAGTTGATGAAAAAGTCACATGTTATATCGAACAAAAAAAACCCACCTCGATGAAGAGCTTGTCTGAGGTATAGCTGGAAGATATTAATAAAGAGCTCGCCTATCGTCTAATTTTTGAAATTAAAAGATAAGCACTTGTCCTTGTGTTGTATTTTACGTTTTCTGAATCAGATGTGATTTTTTATACAAATCTTTAAAGCATATTTGCATTTTCGTATTGATTATCACTCCAAGGCAAGTGATTGATTAGTGACTCTAGGAGCTTGTATTAAGAAAGATTTTAAGATGTCAATACCAATAACTGAAGTCAATCTTACCACTTAAAAGTCTGATGATGATGCTTATTAAGACCTCCTTGGATGATTTTTATTTAATCGTTATTAACGCAACAATTTTATTTGCATTAGTTTTACATTTCTTGAAGCCAGGGTTGACCTAAAGTGCATTTCTTAATCATAATATCGCCACATGATCAAGGTTAATCTGAACATTGCTCTTACAACATCGCCAACCTTGTAATAATCTAATGAACCAAACGAGAAGAATACATCACAACATTATTTTAATGAAGATTCATTGTTTGGAGATGTTGATATAATGTCAGTTTAATAAGGCATTGTCTCTGGCCATTTGACTTATTTTTGATTCGCTATATATTCCATTATGTCAATTGGTATTAAGCCTTGTATTAAACTCTACTATTTTAAATCATTAACATGGGCTCTTAAAGCTAATAACATCATAAGATGATCTATTTGGTAATCAATGGAAAGCTTGTTGGTGCCTCATAAAATCCATTATGTTTAAAGTTACTGATAGTCACTAATAGTGTATTCAAAAGCAATCTAGTACAATGTTGAATTCCAATCTCGACTCAAAATAGATCTTGTTTTATTGTATTGTACGTACGTACGTTTTACCTGTTATGCCAAAAATTAAATTGCCTAATTTATGCAAGTGAATTAAAGAATAAATAACGAGTTTGCATGAACATCATTTCACAAAATTCATAATCTCTAACTACAATTTCAGAAAAGTCAACTCAAATTTTATTGTTTACTCTAGAGATGACTTTTGACTAAACAAATGCATCCGTCTCTGAGTAGACTGAGTTATCTGAAGTATTAAGTACTCTTTCAGATACAAATACACCCTTTATAGCTACGTTTCCAGATACTCACGTGACTGTCGATGTTTTTCTGATAGATACATCGGATAATTCTTTTACAGAGTGAATTTCCTCCGCCCTGCGTTGTGAAAATCCTATCTATGCAATGCACTTGAAAAATGAAATTGACACGGACATTAAGTAATTATACTTTAACAGGATGGCCCTAAACCTTTAGATAAAATTGTTTCACTATATGATCTGACGTTGTGACCTTTATAACATTCTTACTCTGTACTTTTGGATTGCTTGGCCAAATATAAGTTTTCTTGAATAGAGCGCAACGTGTTTTCAATAGACTCAAGTCCAAAACGGAGTGAGATATGCCGATCTAGCCACTTAGATGTGAATTACCCGTTAATGAATCTAAGTATCGATCAATTTAGAAGTTGATGATTATTACTATCTACACGAGGAGGTACTTTGAAATGTACTACGTCCGTTCTTTGATCAAATCGTAAACACGAGAAATGTTCATCGGGATCGCCTTCCCAGACGATACGGATCTGTCTTGTGATTGTGCTCTGTCATTAAGAGTCAGTCTAGAGCTTTATTAAACAGGCCAAGAACCATTTGATGAGGTTAACGTAATTTTCTGCTTTTCGGGTTTTGTTTTTTTCAAATAAAGGTTAATGTGAGTTAGTTGATATTTTTCTTTCTTGTTATCTCAGTACCTGTCTATTGGAATGCTATTATTTTTTCGATAGTTTCGTACAACTCAGACCCAAATCTACTTAGAAAAGAAGTACGAAGTTGTGATTGTTTCAAAATGCAAGATTCAAGGAATACGAATGACACGTTTGGTATAGGGTCTTTTTCATATAGAGTTTGGTCATTTTTTTTACTATCTTATCACTAAAATACCCGAGTTATTTAATCTTATTCCTCTTGGTCGTTATGTATGTCTTCTTCAATAAAAATTTTTAACATTCCCCCTGGCATCTTACATCATGTCTGGCTCAAGTTGTACTTTATTAAAACGCCGATTCTATTAAAAATAATACCGTATCCTGTCACATAAAACAAACGATATATAGATACAGCACTGCTAATTACCTTTTAGAAGACAAGATCCTCATTTGTCAGTTGTAGAATACCAATGTCCCATCTTTGCCTGGCTATTGCGATAGCACTGTATCTCTTATGAATATTTTAACAGATAAATGAATCATTGTTAACAGTTAAATACCGAGAGAATGATAGTGATTGATGATGTCAATGGAAAATAAGCACCTTGGCAACATGTCTTGACCACCTCAATGACACCAATTTATGAATATTAATAAGTCACAGCAAACAATGACATAAGAGATGAGATAGATTGAATTTAGAAATGAGAAATAACACCGCAAGAAATATCGTGTCAAAATATTCACAATTCCCTGCGGATTCTGATGGATACATTGCCCACTGCTTTTGTAAAGATACTGCATGAAGATGGATTCCCGACACCTTCATTGATAAGGGAAATTGATTAAAGTCATGTAGACCAACTTGAGTAATCATTAAAAATCACAAGACCGACGTCATCGACATCGTAATTCAGGTATATTGTTAAGAATAATCCTCATCATTAACAATAAACCTCATTTACTTGATTAAATCTTGTTTTATTCTCACTATATTAATACTTTTTTTTTTAAATCTTAACATTATTATTCGCATACGCATAATTGTCGCACAAAATGTATATGATGTCTCAAAAATTGACAAAAACAATGTTCTTAACCAAAACATCGTTTAACCTATATCTTACATTTAAGTATTGCTGAAAACGTGGTTAGATGGTGTCAAGTTAATAGAAAAACAATACTTTATATAAATGCGTGGCCTGTGTTTTTATCCATCATTAAACAACGAAAAAAAATACACTCAAGATATTGGCTAAATATATATATATTTTTTTAGTCAGGCATGCCTGTTGACCTTTCCTAGACATTTGTTTCTAAATTCCAAAATGCAAAAAAGTTCAAAATTTCACGAATGCAAATTTTACTTCTAAGGCTTTCAATAAATTGTTGGGGAAAAATACGGTTTTTGGCATTTTTTGCCAAAATCGACATTTTTGTTCAAAAACCGATATCACCAGTATGTTAAGGGTAAAATTTTAGTTCTAAAAATGTATACTTTTATATGGTTTATGCAATTAGTTCGAGAGTAAGAGTACAAAAACCATTTATGCTAGTTGAAGGTTTACCCCCAGCCTTAAGCAGGAAATATTTTCAGTATAATATTGAGATGCCGTAATATGAAATGTTCCGGTCTAACGATACACGATAATGAAAATGGATTCGTCGATCGTAAGCGCTGAAATCAACGCATTCTAGAGTTGCTACTAATTTGATGCGGCTCTTTGTCAAACCTGTCTCATATGGCATTATTGAGCCATTTGATTGATTAAGGACATTATTTGAAAGTTAATTGCAACATGTAGCGATGTGATGGGAGCGTATGAATTCCATCTTGCCAAAGCCATAGACGTATCATTTTTATATAACTTGTGAATTGTCGCTGATGGTTCAAACAGATTGTGCGCGTAAATCCTACAAAATTAATTATCATTAAAATGGTAGAGCTGGAGTAAAGTAGAAACTCTCCTGCTTTCAAGAAAGAAAATGAAATTTCTTCAGCAAAATGAGCATATTGCCCAGTCTAGGTTTATGAAAATAAAACTGTAAATTGGTAGTTTTGGGACAGCTTTCAATTACAGAGATTGTCTAAAGTTTAAATGCTATAAATAGAATTTGTCAAATCAACAGTTGATAAGATAAGAAGAACGTTTTAAATATCTTGCATGTATCTAACAGTAATGAAGTCTTTGACGTAAATAACTCTAACAAATCAATCCATTAAATTTCTTTAACTTTCACTCTAGTCTTGTATTGCAGAAGTTACATCGTACTTATATCAAACATGATAAATTAAACTGCAAAAACTGTATGATTATAACATATATCAATGTATGTATCTATGACAGGCAAATTACAGCTTGATAAGTTATCGTTTTAGGAAATTTTAACCTTAGATTCTCAATATAAGATTAAATCAAGCATTGCTTTGGAGAGCTAATTGGTGTCCGAGATATTTTGAAACCATTAGCGTATAGTGCTGACATGTCCATGAAATTAAAATTACGGGAGTCGTCGTGGAACCTTTGGGCTGTTTAGAAACTGACACCAATAAGTCAACTCACTTGCTGTGATAATATTTTCCAAATTCATTATATGTAAACCGAAGACATGCGAGCTCATAAGCTTCAACATTGTTCTACAAACACAAGGATGAAGTTATTTTTCTCAGTCTGAACAACGTTTTTAAATTCTTCGGCTTTTGAACAGGTGACTAAAAATCTTCCAAAACGAAAAATCTGGATCTATCGGGCCAATAAAACTTGGTATTTTTTTGGTTTTTTTGTGTGTGGCCATTTTTGTTTTTATTTTATTTTCAAATCTTCAGATTTTAATAAGGGTTCCATCGCTCTAGTATATACTAATCAACACTTCATAGGGGTCTCACAGTGATACTTAACTATACGCAATAGTATTAGAGTCATGCATGGGTCAAAGAATAATATGAATCCATGTAAAAGATCTACGATGGCGTCCAAGTGCTCCTTTATAAACTATGTCCCTCATTTGTAATTTATTTTCAAGATCAAAAACAAGTGAAATAATAACAAAAACATATATTTAATGTGTTAGAATGCTTGATCTCTTTTTAAAGAAGAGTATGTAGGATATCTCTCCGTTGCATAATTGAACACAATTTCGGGAAAATTAAAAATGTCAACGATTTTTGATGACGGATAGGCGTGTAAATCAGATAACCAGAATAATTGGCAAATCTATTATAGTGAGGGGATTGAACATAAGATTGCTATTGGTATCTAAACTCATCTAGATTGGTTGTTTTTAGCCATTTCTGTTACTAATGAAAATGAAATTAATTTGAATTTAAATTTAACATGTTTGTTGCCAATAAAACATCTTCTATGACGTGCACTGCTTTCCAAGCAGGTCCTTTAAAAGTATTGGAATGTGGAAGAACGTCAAACTTGCCAATGGAATCTTTGCTCTTTTAGTCATTCCCCTTTTTAACGAATCGGGCCTCTCGCAAAATCCAACTGTGAACTAAATAGTACAATTGATTCAAAATATATGAATTTTCTTTCAACAACAACAAGATATTCTTAATAAGAACAGGAACATAATTATCAAATTGATAATATGTCGGGCATATAATGTAATTAAATTCCGGCTGAGGATATAGGCAGCCAGTGTATCTTTGTATTGGATACGAAGCGGTGGAATTCAGTATTATGGTTTCATTTACTTATAAACTAAATATTACAAGGAAATGAGGATAAAATACGCGATTATATACTAAAACAGGGTTTTATGATACCATATGCGGACAGAGTAGATTTCTGCAAATTTAAGAGCGTGAATTATTATCTTCCTTACCGGTGTAAGCATGTTTGAAATGTCACTTCTCAGCGCAATCTATTTATACAGTTCCCGCAATCTGAGTAGTATCATAAATAATTAAGTCATCTGATCAGCTTAAAAATGAATTACCAGTCTAATGCTGATATTTAAAAACAAAAGAGTAGCATTAAAACTTGATAAATAATCTATTTCGACCTTATCCAATCATAATGGGAACATCAAATGATCAAAGATTTACAGATAACTATTTGATATTCATCTCCAAATCCCACGTCTCGTACAATTTTAAAATGTCATACTTTTGGCATATTACTATTATCAAGGCTACAAGGTATAACAAACGGTTTGACAGTATTTTGGATTCCACGCGTACAATTTCATTAGCTGATATGTGTTATATGATACAGAGCCATCTGGTTAGCGCTGTTACTTAACCCATGTATTATAAGTCATGTCTAATGTAAGACTTCGTTTTGATTCCGCCCGGAAGCTTACAGGCAGATAGGTTTCATACAATCATGTCAATTCATTAATAACACTGACATGTATCTTCACAACTAAATCATATTCTACATTAAAACGCATCAGGTATCATTTTAAAGTTATTGATAGTGAAGTGTATCAAAATACTAGGTCTGATTTATAGCTGATCATTTTTCTCGTATAATCAGTGAAGAGCCATAACGCTTGTATGTGCCAAACCACAAATTAGAATGATGTTCAACCGGCACAGCATACAGAATGTTGATTTATTGTTCTTTGAGTTTTGCTGTTCCCGATGTCATTTACAATGAAGAAGGGCCAAATAAATTTCTCTCATCCTTCTTGATTTTATTGCTAACAGACTAACAATATAAACATGTATCATTTACTTAAAGATATATATCTACGAGCCTGAAAAGGTTGGTTATGTTGGTGTTTTGAGTTAAGTACAGCAAAATCAATATACTTCTTTATGAACATGTCATAGCTGTCATAAAGTCGCGATCATGACATTGATTTAAAATGCAACAATTCGACCAAGAACTCGTCTGATACTGATGAAAAATGTGTCTAAGATAGATGGGTGGTAATGATGAAGAAGAGTTCCTCTAAACAAGCTGAAGCACATGGGAGGTATTGATAAAGAACACCGTCTAAGGTAGATGAGTGGTATTGATGAAGAACTCGTCTAAGGTAGATGAGTGGTATTGATGAAGAACTCGTCTAAGGTAGATGAGTGGTATTGATGAAGATCTCGTTTAAGGTAGATGAGTAAAATTGATTTTTGAGATTTAAAGATAAGCACTTGTCCTTGTGTAGTATTTTATGTTTTCTGAATAAAAATCTTAAAAGTATATTTGTTATTTTGTATTGATTATCACTCCAAGGCAAGTGATAGATTAGTGACTCTAGGCGATTATATTAAGAAGGATTTTAAGATGTCAATACCAATAACTGAAGTCAATCTTACCACTTAAAAGTCTGATGATGATGCTTATTAAGACCTCCTTGGATGATTTTTTTTATTTAATCGTTATTAACGCAATAATTTTATTTGCATTCGTTTTAAATTTCTTGAAGCCAGGGTTGACATAAAGTGCATTTCTTAATCATAATATCGCCTCATGATCAAGGTTAATCTGAACATTGCTCTTATAACATCGCCAACCTTGTAATAATCTAATGAACCAAACGAGAGGAATACATCACAACATTATCTTAATGAAGATTCATTGTTTTGGGGATGTTCAGATATCATGTCAGTTTAATTAGGGCATTATCTCCGGTCATTTGACTTATCATTTTTGTCGTATAATTACGTCGCTATATATAGTCTATATGTCAGTTAGTATTAAGCCTTGTAACTCTATTTTTTTAATTTAATTGATTAAATCATTAACATGGGCTCTTAAGGCTAATAACATCATGAGATGATCTATTTGGTAATCATTGGAAAGCTTGTTGGTGCCTCATAAAAACCTTTTGTTTTAAATCTGTATCTGTATCTGTATTCGGTAGTCGGTAGGGTAGATTACCTATCTACATTTCACCAACTTTGACGAGCGTAAACCAATTTCTTACTTATACAGGTTTAACGTCCATCCTCACAGATTCGAGGCCCCGAGATTCTGACTTGACGATAGACGACAGAATTTTACTGTTGGGCTTTTTGTAGCGCAAACGGCAGCGCCGGGGTTCGAACCAGCAATCTCACGATTACAAGTCCAATACTTTAACCGCTTGGCCAACGACGCCCACTGATAGTCACTTTTCATATATTCAAAATCAATCTAGTACAATGTTGAATTCCAATCTCGAATAGTTCTTGTTTTATTTTATTAAGTTTTGTACGTACGTACGTTTTACCTGTTATGCCAAAAATAGAATTGCCTAATTTATGCAAGTGAATTAAAGAATAAATAACGAGTTTGCATGAATAACATTTCACAAAATTCATAATCTCTACCTGCGATTTCAGAAAAGGCAACCTAACTTTTACTGTTTACTCTAGAGATGACTTTTGACTAAACAAATGCATTCGTTTCTGAGTTATCTGAAGTTTTGATTACTCTTCCAAATACAAATACACCTTTTATAGCTACATTTCCCGATATTCACGTGACTGCCGATTTTTTTTTTGATAGATACATCGGATAATTCTTTTACCAAGTGAATTTCATCCGCCCTGCGTCTGTGAAAATCCTATCTATGCAATGCACTTGAAAAATGAAATTGACATGGCCATTAAGTAATCATACTTTAACAGGATGGCCCTAGACCTTTAGATAAAATTGTTTCACTACATGATCTGACGTTGTGTCCTATATAACATTCTTATTCTGTACTTTGGATTGCTTGGCCAAATATAAGTTTTCTTTAATAGAGCGCTACGTGTTTTCAATAGACTCAAGTCTAAAACGGAGTGAGACAGCTGTTTTGTCGATCTAGCCACTTAGATGTGAATTCTCCGTTAATGCATCCAAGTATCGATCAATTTAGAAGTTGAAGATTGTTACTATCTATACATGAGGAGGTACTTTGGAAATGTACTACGTCCGTTCTTTGATCAAATCATAAACACGAGAAATGCTCATCAGGATCGCCTTCCCAGACGAAACGGATCCGTCTTGAGATTGTGCTCTGTCATTATTCTAGAGCTTTATAAAATCAAGCCAAGAACCATTTGATGAGGTTTACGTGATTTCTACTTTTCGTTTCTTTTCAAATAAAGGTTAATGTGGGTTTGTTGTTATTTTTTTCCCTTTTTATCTCAGTTCCTGTCTATTGGAATGCTATTTTTCAGATAGGTTCGTACAACGCAAACCCAAATCACACGAAGTTGTGACTGTGAATCTTCATCAACAACATATTTTAATATTCTCTGACATCGTACATCATGTCTAGTCCAAAGAATGATAGTGATTGATGATGTCAATGGAAAATTAGGCAAAATTTGCCCCATGTCTTGCCCATCTCATTGACATCATTATATGAATATCAATAAGTTACAGCAAACAATGACATTAGAGATGAAATAAGATTGAATTTAAAAATGAGACTTAACACCGCAAGAAAAATCGTGTCAAAATATTCACAATTCCCTGCGGATTCTGATGGATACATTGCCCACTGCTTTTGTCAATATACTGCATGAAGATGGATTCCCGACACCTTCGTTGATAAGGGAAATTGATTAAAGTCATGTAGACCAACTCGAGACATAATTAAAAAAATCACAAGACCTACGTCATCGACATCGTAATTTAAGTATATTGTTGAGAATAATCCTCATCATTAAAAATAAACCTCATTTACTTGATTAAATTTTGTTTTATTCTCAATATATTAATACTTATTTTCTTATTTTTAAATCTTAACAATATTATCTTAACTTTATTATATACGCATAATTGTCGCACAAAATGCAAACGATGTCTCAAAAATTGCCAAAAACAATGTTACTACAGCAAAACATCGTTTAACCTACATTTATATCTTACATTTAAGTATTGGTGAAAACGTGGTTAGATAATGACAAGTTATTAGAAAAACAATACTTGATATAAATGGTGGCCTGTGTTTTTATCCATTGGTTAACATTAAACAACGAAAACTATTTATGTTTTTTAGTCAGGCATGCTTATTGATCCTACCTAGACATTTGTCTCTAAATTTCAAAATGCAAACAATTTCACGAATGCAAATTTTACTTAGGCTTTCCATAAATTTTTGGGGCAAAAAATACTTTGGTCAAAAACCGATATCACCAGTATGTTTAGGGTAAAATGTTACTTCTAAAAATGTATACTTTTATATGGTTTATGCAATTAGTTTGAGAGTTGGAGTACAAAACAGTTTATGTTAGTTGAAGGTCTACCCCAGCCTTAAGCTGGAAATATTTTCAATATAATATTGAGATGCTGGGATATAAAATGTTCTGGTCTAACGATACCCGGTAATGAAAATGGATTTGTGGGTCTTAAGCGCTGAAATCAACGCTTTCTAGAGTTGCTGCTTATTTGAGGCGGCTCTTTGTAAAACCTGTCTCATATGGCATTATTGAGCCGTTTGATTGAATAAGGAAATTATTTGAAAGCTAATTGCAACTTGTAGTGATGTGATTGGATTGTATGAATTCCATCATGCCAAAGCCATACACGTATCGTTTTATAAACCTTGAAACAACAGAGGTGTCAACTGCACTGGCAGCAGGGTAAAGTACCTAACATAATTTGGATTTTTATATAATAATGAAAGTTTATTATGTGACTAACTTGTAAATTGTCGCTGACGGTTCAAACAGATTGTGCGCGTAAATCTTAAAAATTATCATTAAAATGGTTGAGCTGGAGGAAAGTAGAAACTCATGCTTTCCAGAAAGAAAATGAAATTCTTCAGCAAAATGAGCATATTGTCCAGTCCAAGTTTATGAAAATAAAACTGTAAATTGGTAATTTGGGGACAGCTTTAAATTGCAGAGATTGTCTAAAGTTTAAATGCTATAAATAGAATTGGTCAAATCAACAGCTGATAAAATCAAAATAACGGTTTAAATATCTTGAATGTGTCAGTAATGAAATCTTTGACATAAATAACTCTAACAAATCAATTTCTTTCACTTTCACTCTTGTATTGCAGAAGTACATTGTACTTATATAAACAAATAAATTTAACTGAAAAAGCTGTATGATTATAACATATGATAGTCAATATAAGTATATCATATCAATGTATGTATCTATGACAGGCAAATTACAGCTTGATAAGTTATTGTTTTAGGAAAATTTAACCTTAGATTCTCAATCTATGATTAAATCAAGCATTGCTTCGGAGAGCCAATTGGTGTCCGAGATATTTTGAAACCATTAGCTTATAGTGCTGACATGTCCATTACATGAAATTAAAATTACGGTAGTCGTCGTAGTACTTCTGGGCTGGGCTATGGAAACTGACACCACTAAGCCAACTCACTTGCTGAGATAGTATTTTCCAAAGTCATTATATGCATGGAAATATCCATGTTATATGTAAACCGAAGACATGTGAGCTTATAAGCTACAGCATTGTTCTACAAGCACAAGGATGAAGCTATTTTAATCAGTCTGAACAAGGTAGCAGAACATTTTAAACTTCTTATGCAGGTGATTAAAATCTTCCAAAACGCGAAGTCTGGATATATCGGGCCCATAACTTGGTTTTCTTTTTTCTTAGCCTTCAGTTTTGTCTTATCTTATTTTCAAATAGATTTTAATAAGGGTTTCATCAGTCTACTTTAATAATACTAATCGACACTTCAGAGGGTTGTCACAGTGATACATCATACGCAGTTATTAGAGACATGGGTAAGAACAATTCCAATTAATTTAAAAGATCTACAATGGCTTAACGAGTGCTCCTTTAGAAACTGTGTCCCCTGCATGTATTTTCACGATTAAAAACAATTGAAATAATAACTAAAACGTAAACTATAGCGTATATAGTATTGAAAATCAGATGGCTTCCGATACCTGAACTCATCTACACTCTAAATGCGAAAGAGTGAAAAATCACTCGAAATTTCGAGTGAATTTGTTTTAACTCTAATCGAGTGCGTTTTAGCTCTTTAAGAGTGAAAATACTTTGCGGTAATTCACTCTTGTACCAGAGTGACGTTCACTCGCAGGAGAGTGGCTCAAAAACACTGCTCTTTTACGGAGTGAAGTTCTAGCCAATCAGGAACGGGGATACTCGCGCTGTTGTAACTACGAAAAATCGTCAGCGCTCACTGTTCAACATGGCGGTGGTGGAGTTGGAGACTGTGGAGGAATGACAGACAAAGGAATTTCAGAGGAAATTGTGCAACTATTTATCGGTGAGTAGATATGCCAGTAAATAAATATGGCAAGCCACAGCAGTCATAAATGCGAACTTAACGCCGGGTATGTCGAACGTAACGCCGGGTATGTC
>JXSR01S044841.1:0-10783 GCA_000969725.1 Ophiothrix spiculata
GTTGAAAGTTCAACCTCTTTTCAACGTTGAATCAACGTTGAAAATTCGACGACACATTACGCGGGTTGAAAACAGGTTGAAAAATGGTTGAGTTGAAATTTCGACGTTGATTCAACGTTGTTTCAACGTTGAAAGTTGACTTGTGCCCGCTGGGAAGCGATTTCTTTATCTCAGAAGCAGCCGGGAGAAACTAGCCAGACTACTTTAGAGTATATCCTGGAAGCTGGACTGTGGTATGTTGAGCCGAGGACACAAAAAGATGGCAATTGCATTTTTCATGCTTTTGCTGAACATTTGAGATTTGAAGGGATTGCTGATATGAATTAACAGGAGCTGCATACTCAATTATTCAGCTATCTAACACGGCATCAAGACACAGGATTTTCATATTGCATATTGCTTGGCAGCAATGTAAAATATTGACTAAATATGAGTCATGATGGAATCTGGGGGATCAGATAATCTTGGCTGCAGCATTCAATCTCTTTCACTCGCAGAGTGCAATTATATCTAGTGTTCCTTCTAATCCAGTCATCATAATAGAACCGGGAAATTACCCACTGTAAAATGTCACAGTACTTTTGTTAGGTCATGTACCCAAATTCCATTACCATAGCTTAAAACCTGGTGGTGGAGAATGTTGTAACAGTAGTAATAGTGATGGTGGTGAGTCTACTTGTATACCCCAGGTAAATAAAATAATAGTCGTGGTAATTGTAAAAGAAAGTCTGGTAAGTCTCAGCCATCAAAAATTTAAAAAAAAATGGATGTGGATAAGGAGTACATTGAATGAGGTTGCATTGTACTACAAAGGGAGCATATTAGGTGGCTCAAATGATTGCTGTTGCTGGTATCTTCAAGCCATCAAAAATAAGTACTGGAGGTTTTAGAAAATGACAAAATAATGCTCTTGGTTACCATCCTTTGTGTTAAGTTGGGGTATACATTGGTTACTGCTAGTACACTCAGGGGTTCTCAATTAAATTTGTTTGCGGGCCATTACAGTCAAACGTTTGTTGAAAATACATGCTGGAGGGCCAAATCAAGACCCTTTTTTGATGCTTTACCTACATACCTCTGCATTCCAGAGGCAATCGAAGGGCCAAATTAAAGTATTTGAGAATGCCGGAGCTAGTATAACAGTTATGGTCATATTTTGAAGGTGGGGCCCTTTTGCATTACATCTCACCAACCTCATCAATACCTGACCCCATTTTGGGAATAGGTGATGAGAGTTGATTAATACGTTTTATTGCACACTAGTTCGGCGGAACTCACAATTCGGATATGTATCTGAATTTGGATACTCCCTGATTCCAAATTCTGATAAGGTTCCGTATCTGAATTTGGATGAAAAACAGCTGAAATGGGATATGGTATGTACCAAAGTCAATAACATTATCATCATTTGTCATCCAATTCTAACAAAGTATGGGCCAAATTATTTGGCTTCCTGTGATCAGGACATGTTTCGAAGTTGTTCCCCTGGAATTGCACAGATGGAAATGACATTTCTACAGATACATTTATCGTAGATGCAAGGAAGATTTTCAACATGAACATTCCAGCTTGCACTATCACTTTGTTACCTGCGCAGCGACAGGCGTATCCTAATTTGGATACCCTCCATATCCTAATTCTGATACAGGTATCCGAATTTTGATACATGGGTATCCAAATTCAGATACGTATCCAAATTGTGAGTTTCTGCCGAACTGATATTGTTTTTTACTTGATTTTAAAGGCTAATAAGTTATCGTTAAAATCATACCAAAATTATGACATTTTATTAGATTAATAATGACAAGTTGAGACGAAATTTGATGCACAATATACGGAACTCATCCATTCAAATCCCACTTTCACCTCTGATTAAATTAGGTAATTAACTTTTACCAGTTATAAGCATTAATTGCATACTTAATTTTGGGTTTAATTCAACTTGTTTTTGATAACCAATAAATTTAACCAATATTGAGAAATTTTATTGGATTTTTGGCAAAGATATGACAGCAAAATTGATGGACAATTTTCATGATACCACATACTTACCTGCCTCCACCCCTGGCTAGTTAACTTTAAAAAGTTATTAGATTTAATTGTTCAGTTTATTTGGATTTTATTAATGTCTTGAAAGACTACTAAATTTACGTACAAAATCATTTCAAAATAATGACATTTCATTCAACTATTGAAAAAATATGACGAAATTTAATGTATTCAATATTTGTAATGTAACAAATGCACCTTTTTTGGGTGCCACCTTAAAAAGCATGACCTTGGAACATATATTAAGCTATTGTCCTTAAGGGGTTACTCATCATTCTAATTCTGAAGTTTCCCACAGCAACATTTTGTGTGTGTATTACAGTAACAGCATGCCTATAATCTTACCATTGTAATGTAATCAGTCAAGTCCACCTCACTTTGGCGTGACCACTATGATCGCGGATATCAGCGATTTCATCAGAGCGCCATCTAAAATAAACACGAAATGCACTTCTGCTCTCTTACCATGTTTACTTTGATATTTTCGTGTTAAACCTAGGCTTAGTTATACATAATGTCGTAGGCCTATGGTTCCTGTGGGACAACTAATCTGGTTATCAACGTTGTACGAAGGAATCGGCAAAAAGATTTGGATTATTGAGTGAATCAAGTCTAAGTTCTGAGTCTTGAAAATACGACGAATTGTTCAATTTATGGTGTTTTATAGAATTTTTATCACACATTTAACTTCCAAGTTTTCAATTTATACATGTCTTGACACAGATCGCAATTTTTTAACGAAATGAATCAATGTCAGAAATCGGGTATTTTGCAAAATTTCCTTCCTGGACGCGTTGTACCGTGACTACCTTCACGCTGGTTGCGTATTATAGCGATACATCAAAGGAATTTTCATTGTCCCTGGAATCTCATAATTATTGTTGACAGGAACACCATATGGTGCCTGTAAGATAGGCTGCTGTTGCCATTGGTATCCAAAATGATTAATAAAGTCGTATTAGTCACAAGACTCCTCTGATTATAAGTTTTTAAGCGTTCTAACAGATTAGTCTGAAGAATTCTGCACCATTTTACTTCACAACAACAGATGACGATCTTGCAGAATCGCTTGATGTTGTGATCGAATAGTGGTCGCGGTAAAGTGAGACGGACCAGACTGGTAATGGCTTCCTCAAAAGGAAATGTTGAAATTATAGGCAAAGTTGTTCATCTCTAAATTTATGGTTACTGGTAACCATAAATTCCTGTTGGCAGATGAATGACACTGTTGCTTTGATTCAGCTTTGTGCCAGGTCAAAATCAATCCAATATAATTGAATATAAGCTCTATTTGAGATGAAAATAAAAGTAAAACAAGTTTATGATTGTCAAAGAGAGATATTTCAGAAACTATATAAAAGTTGGAAGGGACGCATGCAATACTGACAGTAAAATAGGGTTTAATAAAATCATATTTGATTTCTGACTGTACAAAAATTAACACGAAAATATCTAGGTTAAACACGAAAATATCAAAGTAAACATGGTAAGTGGGCAGAAGTGCATTTTGTGCATTGAATCTGAGGTACAAAATAATGATTCTGTAAGTTTAAAAAAAAAATCATGGCCAAACCCTTTAATCACTCCTTACATATAGTCTTGCTAAGATTATCAAGTTGGAATTGTTTAGAATCTTCCTGATTTCACTCTGTACATCATTGTGTTATTAAGATGAATTGTATAAATCATTGATATTTAAAGATATTGGCCACGATTCCACATGGATATGAAAATTCATAAAAACTTCTTTTAATCACAGAAAAGGCATGATAGAATCAAAATAAACAAAACTTTATTATTTGTTCTTAAAAAGATGATTTTCCACCCAATTTTTGTCATTAGCAAGATGTTGACAGTGCTTCTTTCTGTTTTCCTAAATTTTCAATTTCCGAATGTGCATTATGATGTCATTATATTATTGTTTAAAAATATTAAATACATGCAAATACACAATATCTTTACCAAAATTGGTTTGTTATATGCAAAACAGTTTAATTTTGAGAATTTAACAATTTATTTCTAGAAACGCTATCACTGAATATCTCATTTGCCGGTGAATGATTTATTATATGCTCCAATTTTTGCTCGTAACTTCACAAAGATAGATAATATATCTTAACTACCAGCTGGCTGTACTGATATTTGTAAGTTCTTTCTATACTTATCAAAAAAGGTAGGTTCCATAGTAAGTCTGTTTGAAAAACACAATCGTGGCTAAGGCCTTTAATATTTCTATGACAGTAAATATGTAAGAAAACTAGAGTTTACCTTGTTCTAAGTTATAACTTTTGTAATCACAGTTCTGTAAAAAAGATTACAATAGTTATATGTTATTTTATTCTTAGAGGAAACAAAATGTTGATTGTTACTCAATGCACAGGGTTCCCAGCCCATCAGAAATAATTATTTTACTTTTTTCCAGTCAAGGAAATGTCAGAGAAATTTGATTGGCCTTAAAAATTATAAAATTACTTGTTAGACCCTTGTATTTTGTTTCGTATAAAAATAACATTGGCTATTTGTTAAACCCTTAATTATATTTTGTTTCATATTGAACAGTAGGCTACTTGCTAGAACCTTATATTTTGTTTCATATCAAAATATCATTGGGGACCAAGACCAGGCTCTCCCATGACCAAGAATTTTGACATACAAGACCAACACCAAATGAGTTATCAAGGAAGTTTGAGACTTCATCATGAAAAAAAAATCAGTTGATTTTGATTACTTGAAATGCTGGGAACCCTAATTACAGGGAGTGACTCCACTTGCCCCAACCCCTCCGAGTTTGCATCTGCATAAAATTGCATGTAGGCAGGCAGGTTTTCATCTCTCTCCAAAAACTTTAAATACATAAAAAATGTTATCTACTATGTACTATGTAATTTGAACAAGGTAATAGACAATATCTATAATTGACATACTCCCGCCGTTGATGGGACATCAACGGTCCCATCAACGTCAGATGGGGTAAATCCACAGAATCGGACGGGGAAGGGACCTCGGAGCGAGATCAAGTAGTGTATTTATCATACTTGGCCTCGTTCTGAGTTCTGATTCCCCACCCGATTCTGTGGATTTACCCCATCAACGGCGGGAGTATGTCAATTACAGATATGGTCTATAAAATGTAACCTATACATTTTAAATGTTTTGTATTCATAAATGTCATGCACAGGGTGGCCCATTAAAAATGCAACAATTTTTTCTTAGGAGAAAGCATAGGACAAAGATGAACAAACATTAGAATATAGTGTGATAGCTATACTATTGGGGTTTACAAGATATTTGTTTTATTTAATTTAGGAATCTGATTCAAAAGTTATTTGGCACATTTTTTAAAAGGTCCTTAACATATTTGGTGTCTTATTTGTTAATCTTAAAAGATTTTCCATTTATGAACAGAGTAACCATTGAATGGAAATGGCTAGAGCATAATTATGATTAAGAGAAGCATCTCTCTGGCACACTTCATAACATAAAGATCTGATTTAATGAGGATTATCTAATATTTAGCATGTTGTTGCATCTGGTTGATAAGCATGGTTGTTTCCCATTGGGCCCCTAAGAAAAAAAGAACTCTGTCTCAGTTTCCTTAGGCCTAAGCGCATGTGGTTTTTTTTCATTAGTCAAAAAGGCTATGTGGAAAAATTTTTGTATCATGATTTTAGGTCACTATTTTTTTTTTTTTTTTTTGGGGGGGGGGCAATTTTTTTTCTAATCTCTCGATGTAAGAAAAAAAGAGAGAAGCACAAAATCTCCTGAAAGCATAATAAAAAAATGCAGTAAAATTAGAATTTTTAAACCTATGCACGCGGGAAGCTGAGACAGAGTTCTTTTTCTTTTTTGCCTAAGACATGGTTTCAGATTTGACTAAGGTTTAACTGACATTGTGTGAAGAAAATAATATCTGAATGATATTAACCTTTTTCAATTTGTAAGATGTCATTTCTGAGTAAAATTGTCTGTAGATTCAAGATTTATCACAAAACACCATGTATCATGCACCGTTTTTCTACAAAAGATGGATTTTTGGTCAAATATTGCACTTTTTGGGTGACAAAAAATTTCACTTGCCAATTTTATATACTTACATAAATATTACCTTTTCTACAGTTAAATTATCAGTTAAAGGTATCAAAATAAGAATTCAAGCATTTGTTTTGTAAATTATTTCATAATTTAGGCACTAGAATCATTCAAATTTGACATATATCCCGTGACAAACAAGTTTCAAAATTTTACAGTTTCGGGGGGAAAATTACTTTGTGCAACCATATCTCTAGATAGGAAAGGCCTACAATGATGAATTACCCACCATTTTATGCAGAATTTAATAAGCTTAAAAATGATACCAAACTTTTTTTTATTTCAAGTATACGAATAAACCAAATATGCCAAAAACTTTCCCCTACCCCTTAATTTTTTCATTACTTTAAATATAATCGGCGTTCAAAAAAATAAAAAGAGCTATAGGCTTGAAAATTGAATCGATTATGTCCAGTACAGGTTTCCACATGGTAAAGGTATTATCTTTCTCTTATTCTTTCTTAAATTGTATAATTTTTTTTTATCAATTTGTGGTATCCAAATTTTACCCAAAATTTGAGGCTTCAAAAGCCAGCAAGAAAAAATGAGGAGTCTGAAAATTTTGAAAAGTTAATCGATTATTCTCTAGATATTTTCCTACCATGATCTAGTCTCAAACTTATGTCAAAATTTTTTTTTTATCAAAGTGACTGACACCCCATTTTTAGAAAATTAGCATGCGTTTAATGGCCGATGTATTGTGCAATAATGCGACCAGCATCCATTGTGTATACACCAATCAAATGTCAGATTTGCAAGAAAACAAAATATTGAACCTAATTGAGATGTTTGATTTGTGTAAACAGGCAGTTTAATGACCTCAAAAGTACAAACAGCTTTGTGTTCATGTGCAAATCAGGATTTTTCAATTTTACCACATATCAATATCGGCCCTGTATAAGTCAATGGGGAAACATTTCAACATGTTTAAGTTCAAGATTTTGCATTTTTGAGTTCATATTTGAATTCTACTCAAAATTTTGGCCCCAAAACATGTGTCATTCTTTATTTGAAGTATCTTTATTTTTTCTCACTTTTGTCAGTAAAACCTTAGTCGAACCTGAAACCATGTCCTTAGCTGGCTTGATAACTCATTAACTTAATTGATTTCTTGAACTCTTTGTCTTCCAATTTGTCATAGGTTTCTTTTCATTTTTTTTGACTCTTGCTTGTAAAAATCCTAAATTACCTGGCAGTTTGACCAATATTAACAAATTCAAGATGCGTTATGTCTTAATGTAGAAATTTACACCAGTTTTCAGTTGAAGATGAAGTTCAAATTTCAGTGTAAAGTAGGAAGGATTTGTTTTGGATTGTTTGTAATTTGATTGATTATTTGATACTTCACATTCTCAACTATGCTAATTAATATAATTATATCAATTGAAAACTATTTTCATATATTTACTCACTCATTTTGGGGACAAGTTATTTCAGTTAAGGTAGCCAATCACAAGTTCAAAGTTCAATAAGGTATGTATATTTAAGATTTTAATGAATTTTACATAGGCCTTGATTTTCACCAGGCCCATTCTACTGATATGTTGCTTTGTATAACTTTAGTGTCTTGCATGTGTTACATGCAATCTTGAAACATTTTTCACTTTGCACATGTGTTGTTCTGATAAGTGATTTTAGATTAGCCCAACGTCTTATAAATGCGCCCGTCATATCAATAGATACAACTTATGGCAATATCAATGTTGAGATTTTACCAACTTGTGTTGAAAATGGTTGTTAGGTTGATTTTGAGATATAATGGTATTTGGGGTCCTTGTTGTGAAGGAATCATAATAATTAATCAATTTGTTTATTCGAGAAAAGTATTGAAATTTTGTGATAACGTCAGATTCATATGTCTTACAAAAAACTTTTCCGAGTCACCCATTCGTTGTTTTTTTCAAGACAGCTGAAAAAAAATTGCTTTATTCACTTTCTGAAATCCTAACATGCTTACATGGGTTACTTCATCTTTTCTTTAATTTAAGTCAGTGCATGTTTCACAGTTAAAACACAGTTCAGATCCCTGTAAATTTTAAATGAATTGCAATGACTTTAATTAAGACAGTTTACGGAAGTGTCCAAAATTCTTTTAAACAAATGGTAAACCGATCATAAAAATGGGTAAATTGGATGGAGTTCTAAAATGTGGACCATATGACGTTTTCATACACCAAGTTATTGCTCAAAACCCATATTCAACATTGAAAAAAAAAGGGTTAACAGTGACAGCAAGATTAGTTTTTATCAAATGGTAAAATGTGTATAGACAACTATCTTTGTAAATGAGAAAAAACCCTCTTTTTATGCAGGAGAAATATATCTAACACATGTGAAGCGATCTGTGATGAAAAAGTCTGGTCATCTAATGGGGCAAAAACAAAAAACAAGTTTGTTTCCCGTGCACCGCGCGCATTTTGTTTTGGCGTCATTATTTGCGCATTTCATTTTTTATTTGATATTTTAGAAAATGAAAATCAAAATAGCCAATTTGATAAAAACAACAGGGAAAATTGCAAGATTTTTACTAAAGAAGTGTTTTCTTTTCAACAAAAACTTGAAATCTTCCTGAAAAAATCATCACCCATGCGGATTTTCAATCAAAATTTGCCTTAGCACCTCTTGAACAATAGAAGAAAAAAATAGAATAAAATAAAAAAATGCATTTAGGTTATTGACCACTGACAGGAAACAAACTTGGTTTTTTTTTTTGCCTAATGCGAACTAATTTGCTGGTGAAAACTTATACTACACCATTAAGAATCTTTATGGGGTAAGTGAGCAGTGTAGAATCTTTGATGAATAATCAATATGTAATTGTCAAGTTTCTAGAGAAAATAAAATTAATCGATAACTATATTGTTTTTTGTCTTTTTCCTATAATCTACTTTTGAAAATCTACTTTAAAAAAATGTGGTCATGCAAACATTAAAAAAAAATCATTAGACTCAATAAAATAATAAAACATAAAAAGGAAAGATGATAATTCCATTTAGGAAGAGGACAAGGAGAAGAGCAGCAGGAAGATGGTGATTATGGGGATCAATATTATTGTTAATCCAACAGAACCAAGTATTCCTATTAAGCCCTCCTTCCAGATGAAACCAGCAACCCAAAGTCAACAGAAAAACAGCAAGATACCTGTAGGCCTATGCCTCTGTCAATGAGGAGGATTGGGGAAATAAATAAGAGGTGAATGAGGACGGGAATGGCGTGTCAAGGGGAAGGGTGAATCAAGGGAAAGTCGAGGGGAAGGGCGAGTCAAGGGGAAGGATGAGTCAAGGAGATGGGCAAGTCAAGGGGAAGGGTGAGTCAAGGGGATGGGCGAGTCGAGGGGAAGGGTGACTCAAGGGAAAGGGCGAGTTGAGGGGATGGGCGAGTCGAAGAGAAGGTTTAGTCGAGGGGATGGGCGAGTCAAAGGAAAGGGCAAGTCCAGGGGTAGGGCAAGTCAACGGAAAGGGCGAGTCAAAGGAAAGGGCAAATCAAGGGGAAGGGCGAAACAAGGGGAAGGTCGAGTCTAGGTTAGGGCGAGTCAAGGGGAAGGATGAGTCAAGAAGGGTGATTTAAGGGGATGGGCAGGTCAAGGGGAAGGGTGAGTCAAGGCGTTGGCGAGTCACTCAAAGGGAAGGGCGAGTCCTGGGGAAGGGCGAGTCGATGGATGGGCGAGTCAAGGGGAAGGGCAATTCGAGGGGGAGGGAGAGTCAAGGGGATGGGCGAGTCAAGAGGAAGAACCAGTCAAGGGGTGGGGGAGTCACTCGAAGGGAAGGGCGAGTCGTGGGGAAGGGCGAGTCAAAAAGGGCAACTCGAGGGGATGGGTGACTCGAGGGGAAGGGCGAATCGAGGGGATGGGCGAGTTGAGGGGAAGGGCGAGTCAATGGAAAGGCGAGTCATGGGGAAGGGCGAGTCAAGGGGATGGGCGAGTCGAGGGGAAGAGAATGGAGAAGATCGGGCTGAGATGAGCAGGGAAGAGGGCGGTAAGGGGCCGCTTTAAAACTAAACCAGCGGCTGACCACCCAAAACCGGCAGTCTGGCCGGTTGCCAGAACCGGCGCGGTCAACTACCAGTTGAGTTTTAAAGTGATCCCAAAGCGTAAGAAGATGGAATAATCATGATGCAGGCAGCAATAATGTGTAATCTCAAAAATATACACTATGTTACAGTTACATTAGTGTATGACTATAATGCCACAGGCCACGTTTACATCAAAACGGGAAACCATCTTTCAGAAGACGAGTTATGCCTTATCTGGGAAGCAATCGTGTTTTATGGCATAAATGTAGACAAATACTATCATGCCCTAGGCTGCATTTACATCAAAACGGGGAAATCATCTTTCAGATGACGAGTTATGCCATGCCTAATCTGGGAAGCAATCGTGTTTTATGGCATAAATGTAGACAAATACTATATCATGTCCCAGGCTGAATTTATATCAAAACGGGGAAACCATCTTTCAATTCAGATGACGAGTAATGCCTATTCTGGGAAGCAATCGTGTTTAATGGCATAAATATAGACAAATACTATCATGTCCCAGGACGCATTTACATCAAAACGGGGAAACCATCTTTCAGATGACGAGTTATGCCTAATCTGGGAAGCAATCGTGTTTTATGGCATAAATGTAGACAAATACTATCATGTC
>JXSR01S044847.1:35331-48374 GCA_000969725.1 Ophiothrix spiculata
CTTTCAGTTGACATGAATGTTTGACCCGAGCATATACACATGTACAATGTTGTTGAATACCTCATGTTTTTATTATTTTCTTGATTTCTCACATCGCCCGATCGGCAAATTTCTTCATTTTACCCTAATAGGTATACCAAAAGTGAACAATAATTTCAAAAATGCACATTTATTTTGCAAAATGAGTGCAAAGTTCATGAGATTTGGGTTTTTTTATGACATTTTTGTGGGTAGGCAGTGGCAAAATTTGGAATATTTCAACATCAACACTCAGTGCGACAGAAATCAGACAAATTGCGAATATGATTAGATTCTTTGATTATTTTTGTACTAAAAACCAATTTTAGGTGAAAGAATACAAAATAAACATAAAAATGTGATTTTAAATCAGTGCTTTTCAAGTCATGTTTTCAGACTTACGGCAAATACGGCCACTGACAATTTTTGATTCAGTGAAGTGGGCTACTCAATCAATGTACCTGAGCTGACATGTAGAAAAATGCAAAGCCCGATAACTTTAGATCGCGGAATTTGACGAAAAAATTGGAATTTCAGCAGGTAAAATTGAAATAATGAAATCATTTGAAATAATCTTTGGGTTTGTGAATATTTCTAGCAAACTTTTTCGTCAAATTTTAGTTTCATGTTTTGCTAAAATATATATGTTTCCTTGTTGATTTTATGAAGTTTTGTGTTGAAATAATACAGAATTTTTCAAAATAGCAAATAGCAAAAAAATCGGAGCGGCGTAAAGAATCCGAGCGGGCGGGGATGATCAACTTGTTTCTTTTTTACTTGGCCATATAAACTTTGTAAAAGATTCAAGATTCAAGATTCTTTATTTCCATATAAAAACAATACATCAAAACAGGAAACAAAATAAAAAATACATATGGAGGAGAGGGCTAGAAGGCCAATAAGGCCTGATAAATTGCCAACCCCTTATAACAAAGTATTATATAAACACACACGAAAATATCATAACAAAATAGGAATAGCCTAGAAGGTATACAACAAAGACACAACAACGATGAGCTCAAAGGACGCGGGGGAAATAACCTAGGATTGCACGGATTTCGCAGTGGTATCTCAAAACTGTAAGTTTCTTATGTAAGGTAAAGTTTAGATATTCATAAGTGTTTTAATTGTGCTAAAAGAAAGTACTTGTATTAAATTGTTAAAACTTATTCCAAATTTCAGTGTATTTATTTTGTTTCATTTAAGAACCCGTAAGGTGATTTTGGCCTTGGTCATTTTAAATCGTTGACCGTAACAATGTGTTCTTTTTGATTACTTCCAGGGCACACCTATAGCTGCTTGCAGACCTCGTCTGAGTACAGTAAGTATGTCTTGTGTATTTTTCAATTAAAATACCGGGGGGGGGGGGGACTTAGTACAAAAGTGATCACGGGGATGTACCGCAAACTTGGGTAGCAATATCGGGCTGTCTGGCATACCAATGGGTCCTTTTTCTTTGTAAAATGTGGTATTTTGATGGGTCTGTTTTTCAAAATTTTCTAATATTTGCACCAAAATGGCGCAAATTTCTGATTTTTTTCTAAATTTCAAACAAAAATCAAGAAATTTGCGCCAAATTAAAGTAAATTTTTGGGAGAAAATTTCAATTTTTGCATAACTTTTGACAACATTTTGGGAATTTGGTACATGGATGGGTCCTTTTTTCTTGAAAATTGGTATATGCATGGATGGTACTTCAAATTTCCCAGCGGCACACCCTTACCAAAACCAAACTTGAGTACCCCTCTCGGGTAAAATCCATACCATTTTTGTTTGAGAATTGTGGTTGATGTTAAATCGTTTATCAAGGTTGATTCAATGTTTGAAGATCAACATTTAAAATTATAAATGCGAGTGAGTACACACATGTTTGTATTGCACTTTGATGTAAGTTTGTTCATCACACCGGAGTTTCTGGATCTTCACAGTTGTGCATGCTGCCAAGTTTTTGTGTTCTTTTGTTTTATATTATTTCGGGACGTTTGTTATTTATTTTATAGTAATACATTTTATTTAGACAATCAGATAAATCTTTCATTGATTTTTTATTAAAATGCCAAAAGGTCGATTTGGTTTAGATTCACACTCATATGAGAAACTTTTAGTAATCATATATCCAGGATCAAAAGTTTCTTCTTGATTTTATTTAATCTATATCAAGGATCAGGTGCCTTTTGGAACATCTGTGGCTAGGGACCGTTCACAAGCACTTGTAAAGGGGGCCTGATGCCAAAAGGGGGACCTTGAAATTTGTAACCCCCGTAAGGGGGGGGGGGAGACCTAGAAAAAAATTACCACAAATTTCCCGGTAAAAATTGAGTTTACGTGCTTTTCTATGGGGTTTACCACTATTTTTTGTTGCAAAAAGGGGGCCCTTAAAATGTTGGAGATCAATTTTTTTTTGCATCAGCCCCCACCCCTTACAAGTGTTTGTGAAAGGTCCGTTTTGTTCAAGTAAACTAATTTTTGTCGTAAAAAGGGGGCCCTTAAAATTTTGGAGGTCAATTTTATTTTTTGCATCAGCCCCCACCCCGTACAAGTGTTTGTGAACGGTCCCTTATGTTCAAGTAAACGTATACATTTCTAGAAGCAGAATTTTATGGTGAACATGATGGTGAAGTCCATTCTTGATGAAAATGATCAATTGTTGCCCAAAATGCCAAATAATATTTTTGCCAAAAAAAATTCTGGAAAGCTTACATTAAATTTACAATCATGAAAATCTACACTTTTATGCTCTTTTGAATCTAGAACCAAATGGCTAGTGACCCATCATATCAAAAGGTACCTTAAGGGTCCGAAAATGAAAATTGATTTTTTGGTCTCATCTGAAAGATTATATTTTAAGCCTTAAAATGAAACCTTGCTTTTGGTTATTGCATGGAAGTAGTTTATTGGATGTTGGATTGCAAAGTTACATCCAAATTGGTAAAAGGCATCAGGCTGTAGTGAAAACTGTAGTACTGAAAAAAATCGAGTTTGAAATTTCTGAGCTGGTAAAACTTGAATGGAGAAAGGATTTTTATCTATATATTTTATTTTTTAGATATTGGAACCTGGTTGATATGGTAGAATACAGGTAATGTTTCTGATGAAATTAGAAATTCGACCTTGGACATGATTTTTGGCTATACCCAGCCTCAATGGCCTGTATCTCATAATTTACTATGCCGGTATTAAGGTACCTTTCGATATGACGAGTCACAATTTTGTGATCAAATGCTAAAAATCGTAACAAAGGGGTGTGTGAAGATCAAGACACAACCCAACAAGTACTGTTTCCTCTTTCCATCCTCTATACAATTTATATCTTCTTCCGTATGTTGGGTTGTGTCTTGATCTTCACACCCCCCTTTGTTACGATTTTTAGCAAAAATGACTTTTTACCTTTTTTTTTGCATATTTGCAAAAAAAATTTAAAAATGAGAAAATGCTTCATAAACATTTGTTTCTAGATTTCAAAAAGCATAAAATTTAATAAAAAGGGATATTAGTTCAAGACTGTCAAGAAATTTTTGGGTCAAAAAAATGTGGGTTTTGGCACTAATTTTGCCAAATATGACCATTTTGGTCAAAAGCAAACATCACCATCATGTTTGACATTAAAATCAGCTTCTAAAAATGTATACTTTTATATGTCAGGAATTCTCAACTAACGACACATGCACCATTTGCGCTTTGACTATTACAGATTGGCGCTTTTGCTATCAAAAGCAAAGAAATAGGTCTACATTAGATAGACATTTGACACATATCAATTTTCTCATATATATGGCGCATTGTAAGAACTACTTAAAAAGGCTGAGGGGGTGGTGGATTGGTGGGTCGGGCATGGAGGGGGTGGTGGATTGGGCATGGAGGGGATGTGTGCGGGTGTTGGATTGGTGGGTCGGGCATGGAGGGGATGTGTGCAGGTGGTGGATTGGTGGGTCGGGCATGGAGGGGGTGGTGGATTGATGGGTCGGGCATGGAGGGGATGTGTGCACTCAGATCTATTGATGTACACAACATATAGGTTTACCAAATATCCCTAAACAAGTTTGTAGTTTCTCTTAAAGAAATACCCCTAAACAAGGATAACGTACAAATGCATTCTAAATGTTACCCTTTAAAAGTTAGATAATATTTTTCAGGTTTTGAGGACATTTTCTATTTGTTTGTTTTTTAATCTCCTTTTTTTTTTACCCTTAAACACATAAAGTGCTCATCTGTGTTGGTCAGAAAAAGATGACATCTTTTTATTTTATTTTATTACACTTTAGAGGAGTGATTCTCACGGGTATACCCAACAGCGATAAACACTCTACAAGGGGTACCCCTACAATGACCAGAACGGGGTTGGGAACAACCAGGGGTAGAATACCCTACTCTTTTACGATACTGACTGCGATTACATGTACAGGTATGACTCTTCTGTACATGGGACCAACGGCTTTACGTCCCCTCCGAAGGACGACAATCTCTCATGAAATATTCTCCCAATTCTAAATACTTCATATAAGGGGCGAAGAAGATCGAACATCTTACCCAATGCTCCCACAAAGTCAGACAAACATCTTTGCAAAGATTACGAGATTCCATTCCGGCAAGGCAACCCTCACCGGGAATTGAACCAGGGCCCAATGCGTGCAAGGCGAGATTGCTAACCACTACACTACGCCGCCCCTTTTCATGTTTTTCTGTTCATGCATGTGAACACCAATAGTCTTACCTAATGTGGCCCCAGGTTTTATACAAATAATTAAACGGTTGAGTACAAAAACAGTTTATGCCAGATGTGGGTCTACCCAAGCATTTGGCGTACACTGTAAGCATGATTTATCTTGTCATGCGAGTGCAAGAAAGTCGTATCTGCAATGGCTGCCTGATGTTATTTTTATTTTACACCTTGTCACAAAAATGTGAAAAATCCCTCAAAATGTTCCTGTCTTATCGGCGTCACCTGGAGAACCATTTCAAGAACCACTGACCAAAGATCGGGTGTCATGCAGTGTGCAATCCAAATTTATGACGTAAGGCAGGTATTGCAGATACTTTCTTGTACTCACATGACGATCTGTATGTTTGACCAGAATGTACCCTAGATTGATTAAGTTATTTCTTTTTGCTTCCAGCCACACTCTGAAGAAGAACATGCAGCAGGTAATTTTTATAAATTAAAGAAATTGTCAAGAAACAAAAATTTGGTTTTATGTAGTAAAATCGGCCTAAAATTTGTGAAAATCTCTATCAATTTCAAGTTGATCTGAATGACATCAGTTTGTAAAGATGTATTATTTAAGGTTAGTGTAAATGGTATACTTAAAGGAGCTTGGTCCGAATTTTCAAAATTTTGTTTTCAATGGGATATGAAAGATGGATGACCACAAAAGAGGCTGAAGTTCCAAATTTCAGCTGAATCGGTCAAACTGTTTTGATTTTACGGCCAATTTTGTGTTTTGGAGTTGCCTATTTGCTACTGTGTAAAATTAATTATGGTTACCATAACTAGACACATTTTCACACATATCTCCAAAACGGAACATAACTAAGCTAATAACTAATTTCACAGGGGTAATGAGAAAAATATGAGCAATATTTTGGTACTAACATCTCAAAACAAAAAGTTTGGAAAAAAGTTGAATCAATCGGACCATGCTCCTTTTATTCAATAGCAAGCTTTCTTACATGTGTTATGCCGTCATGTCCTTGACTATTTTTAGTATCAATATCTAAATCTTAATTCGTCCTCACTTATTGAAATGATAATATCAACAAAATTTAAGTATGCAGGTTGTAACAGAACGTCATCTCAGTGCAAGAAAGTCGTATCTGCAAAAGCTGCCATTTGTCATAAATGTGGATTGCACATTGTATAATCTCCAGTCTTGGGTCAGTGGTTCTTGAAATGGTTCTTCAGGTGACACCGTCACCTGAAGAACCATTTCAAGAACCACTGACATAAGATAGTGACATTTTGAGGGATTTTTCACATTCTTGCATGACCATTTGTAAGATAAAAATAACTTAGGGCAGCGATGGCAGATACGACATTTTTGCACTCACATGACGAGAAAAAATTATACATTCTTGATAGCGATATAATGAGGAAAGTAAAAATGTTGAATTCACAAAATTTCCTTAATTTGTAAGGCTATCTAATTGGCTACCAGATGCAGCTTATTATGGTTAGGTTCAAAAGTTACGATCATTTAAGTAAAACCGGTAAACACTACTTGGCCGATTTCACCATTTTCCAGCGTAAATAGTTTTTCATGATTCAATGAAGAATAACAATGCAGTGGGATAAAATTAACAAACATTTACTGTTTTTATTTTTTTCAACAATAAAAATAATTCATAAATAATGTTATGATATTTTAAACAAAAGTTATGCTTTAATAGGTTAAATTATTGCTGATGTTCCCAAATAAGCATTTACAGATGCATCAAAGACTCGATATCTTTGTTGGAAACGGGAAAGCAAATAGTTTATAGCAATAATCTTTTTGCAGATTTCTTACACGACAGTTTCATATTCAAAGGAAAATATGGAAATTAAATTAACTTATTAGCTCAATTATTGATCAAACTTGATTTTTAAGAAGTTAAAAGTTCAGAAAAAATAGTGTTTTCTTTGACCTTTATTTCAATATGGGTAGTCTTAAAGTGCTTATGTGCTGATTCTGCAATTTATATGAATTGTCTTACCAACTAGGATATCTCTTAAAAATTGTTTTTGCGTCCGTCCAACATTAAGAATACAACAGTCTGCGGACAAGGTCATCATTAAGAGCTCCTATATTGCCTTTGTTAGATGGAACACTAAAATCAGCCTTGGAATCCTGTTGAACATGGTATGGCTGATTTACTAGGGCATTATGCGCTGCCTGTAAATGAAGAGAAGATATCATGTGTATCCCATCATGCATTGCTTCCAATGGTATTGTTTGTACAAGAAATTATGTGAGTAGTTAGTGGTGAAATGCCCATAAATCAAAGTTAATTGTTGTAATTTTTCATTTTGGGCATGTTTCATCACTAACTACTCACATGACTTCCTGTACAAAATTCCCCATAGGAAACAATGCATGATGGGATACACACGATATCTTCTCTTGTTTGAATGTAGGGTCAGTATAATTGACATATCTCTGCTTGTAGACCATCAATTTGGGTGACACAAAGTGCGTTTTGTAGCTAAAAGAAGTTGGCTTTTGATATAAATAAATTTCAATGTGATACAAAGAGTAACTTTATTCTTTCAGCATATATAACAATGTATAATGTTGTCTGTTACAACCTCTACATTTGGTAACGCAAGGAGTAATGGATAGTGCCTATATATTACCATATAAAAAGTGGCCAACCATTAACCCACTTGTTTCCAAATGGAAAACAGCTGAAATGCACAGTATCCTACAGTGTTTATATTGTAGCTCAAAATTAAATGGAATATTTACCCAGAATATTTCAGTATTTTTGGGAATAAAAAAGATTTGTCACCCATTTATTATCAACATTTACATTTTAGGCTGATCAAACATTTCTCTTGGTATTTCAGATTCATCCGTAGTATAAATAAAAATCAGTCTGTAGGTCAAGGCCGAACCATAGTTGGCCTCCAAACAAATTTTTTTTCTACCAACGATTTGGTCATGACATCACCAAATATTTGCCATTATTTGAAGTATGAACGGGTAACAAACATTTGGTCCAATGTTTATGGCAATTCAATAACATGTACAATCTAGGATTAAAATTTTATTTGGTCTCAACTCAGTGTTGAAGTTATTTTGTTTGGAGTCACTCATCATTTTGACGTCACAACCAAATGTTTGGTAGGAAAAATTTTGTTTGGAGGCCAACTATGGTTTGGGCCTTACTGTGTATAAATTAATAGGGTTTGTTTTAATATAAGGGTTTTTTCAATTCTTCCATGATCAAAGAGCATAATAGTAGGCCTGGGAAAACCTGGGTACTCGCTCGTCAAAAAATTACCCGGGTACAACATCTAGCCGAACTAGACAATAAAAGCATACAATTTTGAACAAAATTTTTTGTACTCAACAATTTATGATAAAATCATCATCTATTCAAAGTAAACATGATATATCATGACCTCAATCGGCAACAAAATCAATTTTAGTGTGTAATTGAGACATCATATGGTCATAGTAGACCCTTTCTAACAATGTAAATGCTCAGTTATCAATACGGCCGGGTACCCGACCGGAAAAAAAAAGTCGAGTACCCGGGTAGAAAATTACCCAAAAAAGTACAAATCTAAAGTTGATTTTGCCCATTATAATTCCACAAAATGATAAAATTATTTTACAGTGTTATGATTAAACTATTGTGATGGAGATTTGCATCCAAGTTAACCAAAATGTCCGATTTACCATCGGTTGTCCTTGACGTTTAGGAGTAAATTTCAACTCTTGAGGTTATTAAAAGGTGGCCAATTTAAATGTTACGAAATATTGAATATACACCGTGTAGCCAAAGAAAAACCTATACATGAGCTAAGCTTGATCGCTAGATTTGCCTTAGCTCTATCATATGTGACCTTCCAGCCCGTATGAGCAGTAAATGCCAGAAACTTTATTTTGCGCTACAAGTGAAAATACATGTCAAGGTCATAATTTACCGAAGTTGATTTTTTGACAGATTCACAATACTAGTGCTTACTACAAAATACCATCATGTGAAGTTCATTAAGGTGTCATTTTAATCCTTAAAGCATGGTCTTTGCAAATAATTTAAAAAGTGAAAATGACAAGTGCTAGCATTTACTGCTGTTTGGGGCTGGACGGTCACATATGTATGTGGCCCCCAACCTCCGAGGCATCCAAGGTATTTGCAAATGCCAAGTAATTGGCTTGTGTTCCTTATCTTTGAATGGAATGTTTATATATTCCTCTTTATTATTTGCTTGCAGGCCCATCAATGTCTGGCCCATCAACGTCTGGCCCATCAACGCCCACAACAACGCCCCGACTTACCAGAGGTCCTTCTGGAACCTGGGCTAGGCCATCATTGTCTTCCACTTCCACATCCGGGGAGGGCCTAGCCTGGCCCGTGGACCTGTACGTATTATACGAGGACACAGAGGACACCCAGCAGATGGAGTATTTGAATCCAAGTAAGTTTTTTCTATAGTTTAACCCTTTGAACCCGACGGGCCGTTATACCGGCTCACGTGTACATGTACGGTATACCCGACGAGCCGGTTTACCGGCTTCATGGTCACGTGTCAGAAACTTGATGTGTCTGTCATCAGGCATGGGTATAGTTACAATTTTTAGTGGTCTTATTTATATCAGAAGACATTAATGAAGCTGAGAACCCATGGTTGATGGGTCATTTTGCTCCTAATGACTCGACAGAGGTGAAACATTCCACATATTTTTGCAAATGTGATCACAATCGTCATCAAATGTGCCTTTTCCCATAGACTTCAACGTAAAAGTCAAATATGTTGGTGGACATAAATAATATTCTTTTGTGAATGCGGGTTATTGGAATATTTCAGACTAATGTAAAATGAAAACGTAAAGCAAGTTAAATCAAAATCTAAGTATGTTTTGGGGTTATTTTTTTTATACTTTCGGGTTGGGCCGGGTCAGCGGTACAGATACACGTGGAATGGCCAGGGTTCAAAGGGTTAAAACTTATCTATATTTATAAATTTGTGAATCACAAAAAAATGTGCACAGATTACAGATGACGTTGATTTTGATAAGCAGATTTAATATACTTCTGAATCCAGAAAAAAATTGGCTGAAAAATTAGCCACATGTTACCAATTTTGTAAGCATGTCTCGTTTTCCTTCATTCTAATGGGATTTACACAGTAAACATTTATCACCATATACTGCATGGTTATAGCATTTTGATCATGTTAGCTTCCCTTTTACTTACTGTACAAAATGGCTTCCTAAAAACTGTGGAAAAATCAAGAAAAAAGCAACTGGTTATTTCAACAGTGCCTTTTTATCCCCCTGGCTTGAAAAGTAGCAGGGGGATTATGGCATAGTAGTGGATGTCTGCGTCGTCGGCGTTGTTGTTGTGAAAAGGGTTGACATTTGCCTCTTACTTCTGCATACTGCGATAGATTTCAACCAAACTTGGGTCATGGGTGCTTCATGGGAACCCGCATTTGTGGGTGAGGTCAAAGGTGACATACCAAGTCAAAGGTCATTTGAGGTCAAGTTGTAAAATAGGCTGAAAATGTCAATTTGACCTAATGAAGTCTGATTGGAACCAAACTTGGTTTGTAGATATAATAATATAAGAACCCTCATATGTTTATGAGGTCAAAGGTCACATCTGAAGGTCAAAGGTCATTTGAGGTCAAGTTGTAAAATAGGCTGAAAATGTCAATTTGACCTAATTTGAAAAGTTGAAGTCCGATTGGATCCAAACTTGGGCTTATGGATATAATATACGAATCCTAATATGTTGATGAGGTCAAAGGTCACATACTAGGGTCAAAGATCATTTAAGGTCAAGTTGTAAAATAGGCTGAAAATGTCAATTTGGCCTAATTTGAAAAGTTGAAGTTTGATTGGAACCAAACTTGGTTTGTGGATATAATATAAGAACTCTCATATGTTGATGAGGTCAAAGGTCACATCTGAAGGTCAAAGGTCATATAATACCAAATTTCCCTAAACTTTCCATTTTTCTGATCGCGTCGGCCAGGGGGATCGTGTGGTTCCGAGAACCAGTATTTTTGTTTCATTTATTTGTTTCATCTCACCAAACACAACTCTACCTTCATGTGGAATTTCATTCTTTTATACTAAACCGCAAAATTTCGGTAGTATTGAAGCCATTGCAGACTTTCTTTCACTTATATAATAAAATTGCTCATTTGGTAAATGGGTCTTTCTTAAAAACTGCAAACGCCAATATTTCCGCGCTCAGTAATTTTCGTGCTCAGCAAATTTTGAACCATTTCGCACGTTTTTATTTTCGAGTATAGAATTCTATTTGCAACAAATCCACATTAATATTCGCGTTACATTTATTTTCCCGCTAATCTTATTTTGCGCAAAAAGCTCGAAAATAAATGTAGCAGTACTGGGACAGGTAAGAAACTCTCAGGAAGGAGTTGTGGCGATCCCCTTCAATAAATATAATTATTTCATGCAATACAAGAAAAAAAATATTCTTTTGGTTCGTAATCACAAGAGGCTGAAAGCCGAATGTGATACGAACCCAAACCATTAATATTTTTCATATTGCAAAAGAACAAAGAGGGGGTAACGAATTTATCACTCAGTAAACATGAATTTTTGTTGTAAAAACTTTAAAATACCAATTAAAATGCTTGGGAAATAGTTCTTTTACATTTTTCATAATATTGTGATCAATTTGGTTTTAAAAGTTTTCCAAGCTTGATTGACAGTTAAGCGTGTTGTTTCTATCTACATCGCGTAGTTCAACACGTTTCAGTTAGTCTTGACCGCTCATCAACCATGCGTGCTTTGTAATACAACTATCTTTTTTAAAAAGCGATACGAGTTGGACTGGTAAAAGAGCTGTATGATACAAGTTTGCTTATCACATAGAGGATTTCGTATCATATAGAGCTCTGAAGTTTTATGCGATACGGAAATATCCTTTTCAGTTATTAACCAATGAAATTGTTGTATTTTTATCTACTGAGTGATAAAACAAAATACTGGGGTCTTGACCATTCACTTTGAAAGAGAGCTTAACACAATCTCCTGTTTAGATCCCAAGGGAGGGGGGCTACTCAATTATGGTTTGGGTAGGGATGTGCCACTGGGAAATTTGGAAAGCCACCCATCCAAATACCAATTTTGAATTGATCCATCCATATACCAAATCTTCTAAATTTTGAGCCAAATTTAATAAAGAAATCTCATTTTTTCTGTCAAAATTTGCTCTATTTTGGCAAAATGTTCTAACATTTTGAGAAGAAATGTTGAAATTTGTGTCATTTGGCTCAAATTTCCGAAAATTTTGAAAAGGAAACCCATCAAAATACCTCATTTTGCGAAGAAAAAGGACCGATTGGAATACCAGAAAGCCTGATTTTGCAACCCGAATTTGCGGCACGTCCCCATAACCCCTTTTGTACTAAAAGGCCCCCCCCACCAGGTTTAGATACAGACGGTTACTTTTAGCAGTTGTGTGTCAGCCTTGCCCCAAATATTTTGAAGTTGAAGATGATTTTTTGTCAGTTTTGAGTAAAATTTGAACAAATTTGTTTAAAAAGCGCAAAAATTGTTGCAAAACTGAATGGGCAAGATGCATGAGAAATTGAGATATGCTGTAAATGCCAATATTTTCGCGCTCAGTTATATTTGCGCAAAATAGAAAATCAACTCATTTCGCGTGCTTTAATTTTCGCTCTCAACACATATTTTATATGCAGCAGGATATATACCATTTTCACGGTACTTTATTAAACAAGGTGAGCTGAATGCGAAAATAAATGTAGCCCGAAATATACCACTTATACAGTAGAATGTAACATTAGTTATCTGCGCACTTGCGAAATTGTGAGATTTGTTTTTACTTGCCAGTTTTGAAAAGCTACATTGAACAAATTTGGGTTATAAACCTCTTACATCTTGTATATGTTGGTTGCAATTGTCAGTCATCAAAAAAATTGGGTTTATATACCTTTTACATCTCGTATATGTTGGTTGTCGGTTATCAAAAAATGTGGGTTTATATACCTTTTACATCTCGAATATGTTGGTTGTCGGTCATCAAACAAAAAATCTGGGTCTATATACCTTTTACATCTCGTATATGTTGGTTGTTGGGCATCAAAATATTTGGGTCTATATACCTTTTAAATCTTGTATAAGTCATCAATCAATTTGGGTCTATATACCTTGTACATCTCGTATATGTTGGTTGTCGGTCATCCAAAAATTTGGGTCTATATACCTTTTACATCTCATGTAATGTTGGTTGTCGGTCATCCAAAAATGTGGGTCTATATCCCTTCTACATCTCGTATATATTGGTTGTCGGTTATCAAAAAATTTGGGTTTATA
>JXSR01S044855.1:17664-29013 GCA_000969725.1 Ophiothrix spiculata
GATTATATCAATTTTGATTTTTCATTTCATCTATTACAGCATTTTCTAAGCTTTAAAACGACACCTTATTTGTTTAAATTGATCAAGGCGATCAAATTTTACAACAGAAAATCTGCTGAAAATTCTTCTTATTTTTTTTTCGCTGCCTATTTTCATCAGTTTCTCGAAAAGTGTTCTGTCGCAAAGTCCCCCTTTTCGGGGTGAATCACATTTATTAGACAATTGAAACACAAATCCATGCAGGGGTTGCATTTACAAACAATGGGGCCCTGTACTCTGGATTTTTGTTTAAACTGTCCAATAAATAATTTATTGTTTGGCCTATAGTTCAAACCTGTTGTAAAATATCTCAAGTTACAAAAGGTTATAGTTCACAATAGTTTGCTACATCGTAAATAACCAAAGAAGACTCGATTTAGTCTTATTCCACAATTCAGACCTGTCAATCAAAGTTGGTGACAGTCTAGTGTCTTCTAAGATCAAAATCAAGGATAGAGAACAAACTGAGTTATTTCAATAAAACATAAGGAAATATGTTCGATTTAAATATATATTTAACTGGACCCTGAAATATTAATAATTTCTCGACGAAGCCGAACAACAAGTAACAGGGTCAACCGACAAGGAACGAAGGCTAAGGGCTCCGTCTCACATCACTGTATCGAGCTAAAACGTAGGAATAACGTACACTGTTTCATTCATCGAAATACGTGTATATCGATTACCAAACCAGCACGCGTTATTCGTACGTTTCGTGATGTGTGACATAACCATAACGATGGATAACGGCAAGGATGACGTGGCTCGGTGACCGTAATTATAGTCCTCGTTTGTGTTTATCGTACGGTCGACTTGCCATCGACTGCTAACAAAGAGTGACGATCTCAAAATGACTATACACTTAAAGATAGGTAGTCAAAAATTTGACTAGATTGGGTGGTCATTTCAAAGTAACCCTAAATGAAGTCAAATGTGGTTACTTTGACCCACTCAGAGTCATTTCTTATTGTGTAAAAATGACCATCGAAAATAGTTATTTTGAAATGACCACGGAATATAGTCATATACTGTCACTTTTTTTAAACTATATTACGGAGTCATTTTCCTAATCGTGACACCGATTAAAGTAAATGGCCCATTTAATGATTTAGTCATTTTTGACCAACAAATCGTTATATTCAAAAGAGGTCATTTTGAAAAACAACCACGGCTGTAGTCATTTTCAACTGCAATTTAGGTCCAAATTTTTGACTAGACCGGGTCAAATTTGACTCCAATGGGTTTGGTGTATAGTTGACCTTACGAGTGGGTCAAAAATTACTACAATCTGGTCATTATTGACTACCTATTTTTAACTGTGTAAAGACGGCAATGCATGGCCTGGAAACGTCAATGAACTGAGGATTGTGGTCTCTAACGAAATTTAAACGAAATCATAACGAATTTGATTTTTGCTTCAAATTTATGGACGACGATCGTGACTGTTCGCAACGGCAGTATGCAGCCTGCATAATGTGACTTTAATTCACAGGGTTAAGTGAGAATCTGTCTTGACTTTGATTATGTCAGGATAAGGCAGGCTCCCTCTATGACGAACAGAAGGTAACGGTAAGTGACCTTAAGGGGGCCCTTCACCTTGGACACCTTGTAATATGCACCTTTTTTTTTAAATAATTGAACATAAAATCACTATTATAGGTCATATTCAATTCAAACTTGGAATATTATATGATGAATAAAATTTACTTTTATTTTTGAAAATGTTAGCTTTAAATATCAAGGTCGAAGGTCACAGTTGAAGGTCAAAGGTCACTCGCGACAATTTCAAAGTTTATGCAAATCTATACCCTTTATCCAAATCACATAAAAATTGGCATATAGGTTTACAGTAATGTGCTTAACAATCCTATGATAGCTTTTTTTGATATTTTGTTCGAAATTTTGATGTCAAAAAGTTTGTCAAAATTTAGAATTTTGGTCACAAAACCAAAAATACAACAAGACATCCAAAAATCACTACTTGAATACATTCTTCATGCTTGAATTGCAATGAACATGATGAAACTGTAGATATGTGCGGCTAACACGTTCATTGTTGTTTACCGAAAACTCGTTGTTATCATGGTTATGAAAAGAAGAAACTACTTGAATGAAATATGAAATTCCAAGAGATAATTGTGATGCTGACTGCATCATTTTGAGCGTTTTGATAATAAACATTTGAATGCAATTAAGAAAGCAAAGACCGTACAGTCAATTCTTCCAGATCATTACTCCGCCCTGTCCCGGCCCCGCAGGGTTTGTAATATGTCATACGAATTTAAAATGCATAGAATGCATATATATGTATTACAAAATTTAAAATGCAAAGAATGAGATAGTTATTTTGTCTGGGACTTTCAAGTGTCTCGAGTACATCATGTTGATTTGTAATGATGAGCAGTTAGCGGTTATGTGCATGACACGTTGATAATTCTATATAATTTTTAGATGAAGAATTGTAAGATATTGAGACCTCCACGAAAATTTCCGATACATCACCGATGCATCGCGCTTGCATCGCAAAAGCATTATTGATGCGTAGCATTAGAAAACAATTGTCATTGATTAATCTCTTCGCAAATGCATCGCGAGTCTATAGCCGATTCTTTCCCGATGTCCTTGAAATGTCTTGACGATGTCCTTGAAATGTCTTCTGGACTCTGAGAATGTCACGAAAAATTCAACAAACCAGCACCGCGACGTCGACCCGACATAACGAAAGCATCGGCCATGACCTCAGCTTAACCCGGGGGTTAAATGCATCAACTATCAAAATCAAGTAAGCATTGAAATGTCTGTGGATGAACTTGAAACGTTTTCATGAAAATTTGTCACGATGTTTTCCCGATGTCGTGGCGATTTCGCGCCGACGTCGCGTAACGGCCTTCTTTATTAAACCTTTCGCGATGTTATCACGAAACATTCCAGATGTAAACATTACAATAGAGGGTTTGCATGTGACGTCATATCATACTCACAACACCATTTTCACGGGCCGGCAAACAAAGAGTCCCGTCATATTACAATCTTATCACAGTATCAAGACACCAGATCACATCTAATGATGACAAGAATATACAATACATCTATTTAGTTTATTTTCAAGTCATGATTTGAAGTCAATCACTAGTTACAGCTGATTTTGATGTCTTGTTTACATCACAAACTACTCCACGCTCCACCAAGATGGCGTCGAAACGGTCTGCGTGTATGGTGCGTATCGCGTCGTGCAAACCCTCTATAGGCCCATGTATACGCGAATGCTCCTTGCACAATCTTTCTTTCTTAGCAAATCACTCAACAATACCCAAAATAGCATCCAGAATTCCAAGAAAACCTTTACAAACTAAATTATTTTTTTGCATCGGCGATGCATTTGAGATGGTCTCGCGATGTATGGGAATGCATTGCAGAACAAAAGGAGCTTCATCATACTTACAACACAATTTTCATGGGCCCGCAAACAAAAAAGTCCCGTAAACCTACAATGTTTTAGCAGTATTACGATACCAGATCAAAACTTATGATGGCAAGTATGTACAGTACATTTATTTAGAGTAATTTTCAAGTCAAGATTTGAAGTCAATTTCTAGTTACAGCCGATTTTGATGTCTTGTTTACATCACAAATTACTCCGACCGAACCAAGATGGGAGCGAAAACGGTCTGTGTGTATGGTGCGTGTCGCGTCGTGCAAACCTTTATAGTGGGACCAGGGCTCTAACTGTCAAAAGCGTCATCTCCCGATAACATTGATATCATTGCCTTTCCAAACTTTAGATACAGGAAACGTATGGACGTGACTTACATAAAAATACGATTGAAAAGATTACTTACGTAATGACTAAATTATGTAACAATTTTGCACTTATTGTTTAATTAGCCCCTACGGCTTTAACAATCAAACTTAATGAATGATAACAATTATCGAGTATACCTAATATTTTTCTTTTATGGAATTAGAGTAACGCTATTTTCAAAGAGTAATTTAAAGCGCTTATATTATGCTTATCACGGTATGTTATTGATACGAACAAAGCAAGCTTGACCTCCAGGCTTATGATGCTGCATGTAAGTGAGCTCGTAAATTGTAATTTAGATAACACTTCATCAAGAAAATAAGATCAAATATGCTAGCGACCAAATCGTAATTCTTTTAATAACCTGATTTAGTAAATCAACTGCTTACGACATTACGATAAATAAAATACGTATGTTGATTTTTTATTATCATATTCACGTGTCTTGTGTCTTTTTCTCTCCTTTTTCATCATTCTTCAAAATGAAAAATCATGATGAGAGTCCATAATGATTAGACAAACACTAGGGATATCAACGAGAAAACTTAAGTTCCTAATCAATTTGTTTTCATAACACATACGAATTGTGTCCAAAAGTAAAATGACACTAAGATCACATCTGTGGGTCAAACGGTTTCGGAGATATTATAGTTTTTGTCTGAAAATATTTGCGCTATTTGAGCTTCAAATATGGGTAACTTGATTATAGTAATTATTGTACTTACTCCCGCAATTACTAAAAGTACTTTTTATTGCAAATAAAAGTTGGAAAATGAAGGAGAAAAAAGAGAATTGTGTCTGAAAGAGTGAATTAAACAAAATCATAAGATCTAATAGAGGGTTTGCACGTGACGTCATATCATACTCACAACACCATTTTCATCGGCCGGCAAACAGAAAGTCCCGTCACATTACAATCTTTTCGCAGTATCAAGACACCAGATCACAACTAATGATGACAAAAATATACAGTACATTTATTTAGTTTAATTTTCAAGTCATAATTTGAAGTCAATCACGAGTTACAGGTGATTTTGATGTCTTGTTTACATCACAAACTACTCCGCGCTCCACCAAGATGGTGTCGAAACGGTACTCGTGTATGGTGCGTGTCACGTCGTGCAAACCCTCTATTGAAATAAAAAGGAAAAAAAGCGTCAAGATCAAAAACAGGCGCCCTAGTACGTTGCAGTAATAAACCGACCAATGCGACAATATTGAGCAAATTTAAAGAATCGTATATATTTATTGCGCAAGACAATTCGTAACAAAACTATATCAATTGTATATCACATTCTGGGTCAAATTCTTTCAATTATTAATATATTTAGGAAAAAATAATGCTATTTCAAAAGTATATGGGCTAATTAGAATAGTTTTGAAGAAAATCGAAGCACAATTGATTTGCCGACAGGCGCAAAGGTTCCCGAGGTTGATCTCTTCTCTTGTGTGGAAAATCAGACTTTGATTTCAATTTCCGAAATGATTCATTCATCCCCGAAAAACAAAGCATAACCATCTTAATCACAAATATCTACCGTTTGTAATAATGTAAGGCACTTTTTCAAAATCTCCCCGTGTCATCCAAAAATTACAAAAAATAGAGAGATCTCCGAACAAACATTAGTCCATGGTTTTGATCGACTGTTGTAAAGTACAAAAAGTAATTTCCCAAAAGTGTCTTTCAAAAATGTATCAAGGAACCTATCTCCTTCAAAATAGTTAGTTACTTTTTACCCAAAAGTTATTAAATCACATTAGAAAATGTAGTTTTATACACCGTGCTATGAAACGGAACGGGGATTAATTGGTGTTTTTGAGCAGCAATCACTGGTCCATTTCTCATTGGAGCTGCTGATTTATGAAAACATGCGAACAGTTAATCATCTATAATATGTTTATTTTATTATTGGAAATAGAAAACGCTCTCAATAGTAAAAAAAACTCAATTTTTTAAATAGTTTCATTTTGATTTTTTTCAACAATTACACCCCTCAATGAACAGCCTAAAGAACAGTCACTTCAGCATAAATTTCAACTCAGCACGGAGTTTCTACACGTGTTGACATCCTTACTACTACTCTGGTGATGGTGAACGTGGTTCCTGTTAAGATCCATTGTGCACCGATAAACTTTTATGATTGGTGCAAAGATAAACTAGACCTAGAGATTGCTGCAGAAATACTTACTTGGGCCATACACCTGCAGAATGGGCTGATTCACAATGGATTTACAAAACAGAGCGGTATATCGCACTATAAACCCCTGTATTTATTTTTTTATGTAAACTTGGACTCCACTAATTCATAATATCAAAGTAGGTGATAGTCTATTGCTTTCTACGACAGAAACCAAAAGCATAGAAGCCAGGGCGTTTTGCTTTTGCTTTAGCTTGTGTAAACACATAAGAATTGTAACGGTTGCAAACTCTCAAATAGTGATGATTTATACATGTACTTAGTGACTCCGCTGAATAGAATTGCTTAACAACTAGTCGTTTACAAAATGCAAAACACACATAATAAAGAAACACATTGGGCAATTATGGGTATTGATCGGACCATCTTTTGCTCTTTTCCCCTTGCTGTCTAACTGCAAAAGCCTCAAGTTAATAAAAACTTTTTTGATTAAGTATTTTGATATTAAACATCATAGTGTAATTTCGCTAAACATTGATGTTTGATTTCTAAACACCAGTGACAATACTCTACACACTTCCTTGTCTAAACATGTCTTTGCCTTCACTTTCTAAACACACTTTTTACAGTGTGTATATATTTAAGTTTTTAATATGTATGAGCAGGGCCCCGTGTTAGACCAGCTTCGGCTGAATCGTGCAACCCTGGGTAAATACGTATGTTGCAAATAAACAAATGTAAATAAAAAATAAATAAAATTATTTCCCTTTAATCGATTTGCATGCTATTGGAAGACCTCTAAGTTACCTTCTGTCGTCTATTCGTTATGTATCAACAATATTCTTTTTCGTATACTAAGAAAACAGCATCTCAGAATCTTGTAAGATATCTTCCTGCTCACAGTATTCATCAACCCCAATGTCCTGTATAAGTAGCATATTATACTTCTAAATTTATAATTAGAGTCCCACTGCTGTGTCAGTAAATCTATATATACTTATATAGGATCATCCTTCTACGATCATATAATGTGTGAATTCAATTCTAACTGTTTTCTCATGATGAAGTACAAACTCTGAGATATAATAATATACCAGCGTAAAACAGATATACACAGGTGTAATAATATTTAAAGCCAAGTCGATACCAAGTTAATACTTACAAAAACCATCACTTCTTTATGTCTGTACAGTGTTATATTTCAGTTCTACATCACGATCAAATATGACAAATTTAATTTTCTTTTTCTTAAACTAGCAATTTCTTTTCAAATTCGGACCCTATTTTCAGACTGACGGACCTGTTTTGAATTCCGGACTGCCGAACCCTCTGGTATAGGAAAATACGCGGTAGGACTAGCGAACCTCAGGACTAATGAATCTTCGGACTAGTGGGGTGTTACCTTTTTGAAGTATAATGGCAACTTCCATTATTTGTATGTCACATGGTGCCTAGAAATTTTGTAATCAAGGTTACTACGATATGTTTCGCGTTGATAAATGAATTTTTAACTTTTTTTTTTTTTCAAAACAGTCGCTTCTCTTGTTTAGATATGTCACCACTTAGAATATGTTTTCCAAGAAACATCAAAACCAATCCCGTTTCTATACACTCACTCTTTGCTATCTCGTCTTAAGTAAAAACAGCATGTTTTCCGCATTAGCCAGCTTACTCAAGGCAAATCCTCTACCTTAAATCGTCGCTCACTCACTTGGCTCTGTTGTTTTAATCAATTTACGTTTTTCTCCAATTCAGCTGTGAGTTTGGTTGGGTGACACAATTTGTATTCCATTTACATCAGATTGCTGCATTCTGCCTGCTGATGGATGTGTTGCATTTGAAAACCTTGTTCTAGGAGAGCTAGTAATTGATAAGAAGTTTGAAAAGGACAAATAAACTTTATTTCCTTAATCATTAAAGCGAACTTAGTTCATAGATTCCATATCATACTTTTCAAAGACTTGGAAATGTAGAACAACAATAAAAATAGAATGGAAAACGGAGTTTAAACAACGTAACGATGTCACTTAATATGTGCAACGTTTACACACACCCAACACCCCATCCCCACCCCACACACCCACATACAGAATGGTTTTGCTACATTTGTGCATGTTCCTGACTAATTTTTACAGCCCTTCTCTTCCATCTTTTTTCAAATTTATTTTTCAAACGAAAGAGTAAATATTTGGTAAATAAGCAAAATAAACAAATATTTTTGAATGAAAAAAATACGAATTTCATGTTAACATCACCGTGTTTTGAAAACAATCGATGAAAGATTTACATCGAGTTTGTACAATAAATATGAATATTGCCAAAAATAGGCCTAAAATAGGCCCAAAATGACAAAAAAATCATTTTAGGACTATTTTGGACCTATTTTTGGCAATATTTCAAAAAGTAAGTCACAAATCAAAAATTTGAGAAATGCGTTCCTAGACATGTGTTTCTAGATTCTAAAGAGCATTCGAGGTCCAACTTTTAATTTTTCTAAATTTAGTTTGGTTGTTTACAAATATAGTGGTCCAAGAACAAGGGTTTTTTGGACCTTGGTCCAAAATCGTACATTTTGGCTCAAAACTGACCTAACCCTCATCTTCTACATGAAAATCCACATCTAGAAATGTATATTTTTATATGGATTTACTTATTGGTTGCTGAGTTACAAAGCATAAAATATTTCAGAAAATGAGGGGTTAACTGTGCCCTTAATTGGAGTGATTATCTAACAGTAGGGTTTCACTTCAATCATCATATTTCCAATTTTCCATCACCTGTCATTTGAAAAAATTAAAATTTCAAGGTATTTAGTTTAAAAAAATTGAACTTACGAGAAATACTGATGGTAAAGGCAACCTATTTAATTTTACATTCCTAATAAATCGTTTGCTGAAAGATGAACAGACGATTTAATTTGTAGATTAAGTTCTCAAGAATGAAAAACAAAACAAAACAAAAAACCCATACGATATTTGGAAATTTCGTGATGAAAAAGTAGCCCGAAAACAAGGTTCACACGCATTATAGAAATAATTGAAAGCATCTCATTATATGTTTCTTAATATAGCAGCTAAGCTAAATAATTTGTAATGATGTATAGCTTATAGCATATGACAGAATTTACAACAGGTGAACTTTAGAATAAAACCTTAATTTAACCTTATTGTAATATAATATCTTATTTTTTATATTTTATAAAATTTGCAATTTTCTAAGAATTACAACATCAAAAAGAATAGTTTTATGAGAGCACACACACACACATAGTTAATTTACTCCCTTTTCTTAATAAATGGCTTAAATTCCCGTTTGCTCAGTGTGTGAAATAAGTCTTTACTTAGTTTATATCTGAAATTTCCTCGGTCAGGGTAGCAGTCTAACAATTGTTATTTGCAACTATTTTTTACGTGATAGTAAACCCACTTTAGCTCTACTACTTTTGGTGTACTAAACTACATCGGGCGCAGTTATAATGATATATACAAATCATTGTGAGTTTTAAGAAAATAAAAACTACTAATTGAAGTCTACTGATAATGACATGTATAATACTCCATGCACATTTACACTTTTGCTTGTAGCTACCGTTTTCAAACAGTACAAATGATTAATTTCCTTTCGGGTCCTCGCGGGCCGCATACGGCCGCGTTGCGTCGGTTGCCCACCACTGTAATTTATGCCGAGGATCCATTTGGAAGTAACCCTCAGGGCTTAAAGGACTATCCTGTGTATATCCCTTACTGTATTTATTTTTAAGGTCATTATCATTAAGTATATTTAATGTTTTTATTATGGAGATGCCAAATAAAATCAAATCAAATCATCGTTCATATGCACAATAAAATGATAAAGCACGTTGCATTATGCTTCTTCAGCATTGAATCTGTCAAAGTAATTGCAGCATATCAAAAGACAAATCTTATTTAAAAATTTCATTTATCTCATTCTTGATTACATTTTTCTTTAATCCGGTCCCATGCGCTGGTAAAACTTCATAGTGGCCTCTGCGAGCGATACGTGGTTTTCTGTATAGATGTAAAAGTGTCATTTTCATAATCTTAATACTGGGAAAACAACGTCTAAAATGTTTCAAGATCTCCTCCTACTCGTAGCGTTCATTAACCCAAGTGTCCTGTATAAGTAGCATATTATACTTGTAAATGTAATCAGAGTCCCGCTGCTGTGTCAGTTAATCAATGTAGGATCATCCTTCTATGTCCATGTAATATATGTATTCAATGCTGGCCTACTGCTACCCCGTGTCACACAAGCTTAAAGGTCTGTCAGACATCACCGTATAGAGCAAAACGTACGAATAACGTACACAAGTTTCATATATTGAACGTGTGCTAAACGGAAATTCCTAGGAGAAGTTATGCCTGTTTTAGTAAAAAAAACGCATTTTATAAGCTGTCCACGGAATTGATGTGCGAACAAAATGCAAGGTAAGTTCTTCAGCTGTGCAGTCCCCTGTAACTAATACCCTGTCTTCTTTCGGCAAAGATTGATGCAGTTTGGAGGTCTGTCATTTCTGTTCACAATCCAAGTCTCAGATCCTCATGGTCCTCTTTTGCACTTAACAATAAACTTCTGGCTTATAATTTGCTTAAATTGCTTTGCTCTGCAAAACGTCTTTGAACCTCTTAAGGGCTGTGTGTATTCAATTAGGTTTCAACTACGAACCGCCTTGTTAGAAGGTGTCATACGATGTACAACTTCCAGTACCAACGACCAGATTTACAAATTCAGTGTCAGGCAGGTTCCAAACTGATTTCATGCATACAATTGGTTGATATTTGAATTTGAAACTCCTGCATCAAAATCCTAGTTGTTAAATGGTTCTGTTTAAGTTTTCCTTTCATTTAAAGATCAGCATATCATGGACCGCTTTTCCTATGAATGGCCAATCTCCTTGATTCAATGTTTAAATATCAGTCAAAGGAAGGGTAGGGTATTCATGAACATGTAATTACTCTGCTCAATCAAGAGTTTACTTTGCATTTTTAATTGGTTTGCTTATTTATTCCGTGGACAGCTTGAAAAATTCGTTTTTTTACTAAACCAAGCATAACTTCTCTTAGGAATTACCGATTTCCTTCATTCTTTTTTAAAATAAGCAAAATAGTCTGCAAATTTCCAAGATGCTTAAAAATTGTTTTGAATATCAGTAGTTCTTTTGTTATACAGTTTTGAATTTCGGTCAACTTCATTTTGACTCACGCTGTATACATAACGGGCAGACCGTATGGATAACGTATTGAACGTACTTGTAGCGAACATATGACGAACAGCAATAGTTGGATAAAGTACATTAGGCGTACGTTGTGCTCTATGCGGTGATGTGTGACAGAGCCTTAATAATAATAT
>JXSR01S044858.1:36580-48027 GCA_000969725.1 Ophiothrix spiculata
AAGGGGATTTCTTTTGGGGGATATTGAATCAGCAAAAGAGGGGCACGGTAGTTTTGGGGGGAAGAAGGTTAAGACAAGAAAGAAGGAGTGATCTATTCATCCGATTAATTTTTCCCATTGAGTGTTTCTTCCCCCCGCCCTATATAAAACACACGCAAAAAACGGCAATGGGGTAGAGTTAGAGGAGTATATATATATAGCGCCGAATTACCAAATTTATTTTTTCCCATTGAGTGTTTCTTCCCCCCGCCCTATATAAAACACACGAAAAAATCGGCAATGGGGTAGAGTTAGAGGAGTATATATATATAGTGACGAAAGCAACAATCTAAAATTAACTCCCGTCCGAAGGACCAGAAAAGGGGATTTCTTTTGGGGGATATTGAATCAGCAAAACAGGGGCACGGTAGTTTTTGGGGGGAAGAAGGTTAAGACAAGAAAGAAGGAGTGATCTATTCATCCGATTATTTTTCCCATTGAGTGTTTCTTCCCCCAGCCCTATATAAAACACACGCAAAAATCGGCAATGGGGTAGAGTTAGAGGAGTATATATATAGCGCCGAATCACCAAATTTATTTTTTCCCATTGAGTGTTTCTTCCCCCCGCCCTATATAAAACACACGCAAAAATCGGCAATGGGGTAGAGTTAGAGGAGTATATATATAGTGACGAAAGTAACAATCTAAAATTAACTCCCGTCCAAAGGACTAAAAAAGTGGGATATTGAACCAGCAAAAGAGGGGCAAGGTAGTTTATAGGGTTTAGGGTTAGATTAGGGTTAGGGTTAGATTAGGGTTAGGGTTAGATTAGGGTTAGGGTTAGATTAGGGTTAGGGTTAGATTAGGGCTAGGGTTAAATTAGGGTTAGATTAGGGTTAGGGTTAGATTAGGGCTAGGGTTAAATTAGGGTTAGGGTTAGATTAGGGTCAGGGTTAGGGTTTAGGTTTAGGGTTAGGGTTAGATTAGGGTTAGGGTTAGATTAGGGTTAGGGTTTAGGGCAAGTAAAATATTATGTTTTGTTGTCCGTTGGTAATAACCTAAACCCTAACCCTAACCCTGTAACCCTAATCTAACCCTAACCCTAACCTAAACCCTTACCCTAAAAGCTAACCCTAACCCTAATCTAACCCTAACCCTAACATAAACCCTAACCCTAACCCTAACCCTAATCCAAAAATCTTGTATTAACCATGTTCCACTGTATTAGGCTACTGTAGGCCCTATTCACCGTGAATATTGCATTGTATAGTTTCCATCAATCAATTCTGGGTTTTAATTGAGATTTTGTCATTATTTAACCAACGAATAACAAAACATAAAATTTCACTTGCCCTATGTGTGTGGAAAGAGCGTTCAGTTGTGACAAATTATTATTGATCGCTCCACATGTAATTGTACACAGAATATTGATTTCTTTTCAGTAAGCTAGGGGGTATTAATCAAAATGGCGGATAATGGGGTAGAGTTAGAGTAGATTGCCAAACTTTGAAGCATTTTTGTATATCATTAAGCTTACCAACAATCACGAGTAACAGGAAACAGTTCTGGAAGTTAACCAATGAGGTCGTAATCCTGGAAATGATGTAAAAATTTCAGCACTTCCATGTGATCGGCTGCCATATAACAGTAATTTGCCGTAATTGTTAAGCATACGTGGCAGTTTTGTGCAAATTTGGATGTTGAAAATCAGTCTCTAATAATCACCCATCCTTCATGAAATGTCGCTGCCCAGTGGGCAATTAATAGGAACAGAACAATATGGTAGAACACTTGTTGGAGGTAGGAAGAGAGAACTTGAAATGGCAATAAAATAAGAGCATCTTAATTCAACAACTCACCATATCTCCTTAGACCCACCGTTGTTGATTACTGATGAACCCATAGTTGATATTCAAATAGGCATGTTACACGCGTTACAGCATTTGCTTCAGCAAAATACTTCATGAAGAAGTTATTCAAAATGTAATTTCATTTTCTATACATAGGTTTATAGGAAGATGTTCATTGTTCAGAGGTATTCAAACATACTACAGAACTGTTCATCACAAATCAACAACAATGCATCCATGTGTTTGCATACTTTTATCACGGGAGGGTGGCTTGATAAAAATACACTGATGCATTGGATATACCTAATTCAATGATGGTCTCTTAATGGTGTAACAATGTAAAAAAAAAATTACTTTAGGTTAAGATCAAAATGTCATGTTAACAAATACACATAAAATGCCAGATATTATAAATCATGTCCATGTTAGAGTTACTAATAATATATTCTAGAACAAAAATATGGTAAATATCACACTACATTAAAGTGTGTTGAATGTCTCAGCGCCAATATTTTTTACATTCCATTCATATCTTTTCCATGAGCACTGATTTCCTAATTGATTGATTGCATTAGTCTAGTTGAATCGATTTTGGTATCCCAGATTTTCTGAAACAACAACATATTCTTTTTACTTAGATAGCTTTATTTTGGGGTATAAAATGCAGGGTGAAAAAATAAGATACAGATTTCACTTGATTGTTTACTACACCGACATAAATTAATGACTTAAAACTCTCTATTTACAGACCAAACATTAATGTTTCATTGCATTTTGTATATACCAACAATATCCAGAGTACAAAATAAATGAATACATGAAAAGAATTTCCAGAATACAAAATAAATATATACATGAAAAGAATTTGATTTCATATCAAGCAAAAATCAAATTAGATGAAAATGTGTCAGATCTAAAAATATTCATATAGTCAAATTACTTCACGCACACATATGCCACACATCGTGTCAGAATAGAGTACTTCAAGGTCAGCATATTTATATTGTATATGCAAAAAAAAGGAAATAAAAAAGATAGCTATGTTCCCACAATGGTTGTTTAGTCATTGTTTCACTTGTTGTCTGCAGTTCTTGGTTTGTGAATTTGTTGTTTCGGTATCGCTGGGAACGCTGTTTCGTGCTGTCATGAGAAAACAACAAGTTTATAACCATTAGACATCTTATGGTTACGACGATTCATCACTGCTAGCTTCGCTGGGAACCGGATAACAACAACATTCCTTGTTTCAGACAACCTTCAAGTCAAAAGCTACATTTAAATTACAATTTGAATACTGTGAATAAATACAAATATATGGCAATCAAATGTGTTATGCAAGGTTTCTTTCAACAACAAATGATACAGAAAGCAATCTGCATTGAAAAACTGAATTTAAATACATCTTGGAGCCCAGCTGAAAATAAGCTTCCTTCAGCTTACTTGGTACCACGTATAAAGTTAGGTTTCCTTGACAAAAGCCTAAACAAGTTGATTTGATATGATACATGATTTTAGATATGTATAATACAATAGGCCTATATGAGCTGCAGGTAGACACAGTAACTCTTGCATAAAAATGCCATAAGTTCAGCACAAAATATATGTGTACATAGAATTGGACACACTAAGGATATTCAACTTAGACACAAATCTTCATTGTAGGTCAATATCAATATCGTCTTCCAGTTCATAACAACGAAAAACTAAACCACAAATGGAAGCGCCATGTCGTAGTTTAGGAGATTATATGCGATTATACATTGATCGTAGCAACAACAACTAATTGCACTGTGAGAACACAACTATAGACACATCAAACAATTTTCTCAAGTGCTCTTTTTATATCAAAAGGAAAAAAATATAAAAAAACAGTTTCAAAATATTCCTAAATAAAAACACTTAACTAAATTACTTTTCAATTTAAATCAAACCATTGTAAAGTGATACAGAATACAGGGCAGACACAGGTTTTATTTAAGGCCAAATCAAAAAAAAGTTTTATGTCCATGTCTGCTCTGATTTTTTAAGATTCTAAAATATTTTTCTGATTTTTCTTTTTTGTTTCATAACTTTGCTGTTGAAATTGATGTGCTTAAAATAACTACTTAAAAGTGCTTGATGGTTATTTATAATCATATTTCACACACTTTTTTTCAAACCAGAAGTGAAGCCATTGGGAGATTACAAAAAATTAGAAGAGCCTCTTTAATGTTTGGATGTGTAAACAAAGATGTTGTAATATGATTCTTACATAGTTATAAACACTAAGGTCCGTATGCACAAAAGGGGTTTAAGGGTTAGACCAGGTTTAAAGTTAGACTGGGTCTAAGTCAAAATTACTACTGCCGTAAAAAGACATTTTGTAGCATTTTTGAACTGCGACAACTTTAAAAATTAAAAAAAAAAATCTTAAAAACAATACAAAATATGACAATATTGGTTGAGGAAAATATATTTATCTGTGATACAAAATTTTACTTAAACCAGGTCTAACTTTAAACCTGGTCTAACTCTTAAACCTCTTTTGTGCATACGGACCTTAGTTCTGAAAAATAATAAACAAATTCCTCCTCCCTTCCCAATTCTTCAAAATGTCTAGACATAAAACACATATTTTATTTTACTTGGCCTAACCCTTATTATCTACAGACATATGAATACTTAGAAATTGATCTCCCCACTATCAGAGCTATTATTAAACACCAATAGTTCCATCACATATCCATTTCTAAGCAATCCATCATCCTAAAGACCTATTACCAATAAGCTTCCAGTCCCTTGCATCGGTCATTTAGGTTGCCTGGATAGTATATACATGTAGCTGCCTTATGGCATACCTATAAATGAATGATCACCGATTGCCTCTGTATTAGCATTCAGCTGATTATTGCTGGGGTGGAACTTTCTGAACTTTGTTGAATAATTTCACCTTTAAAGATTAAATAATTAAATCAAAATAAAGGTATTAATTATATTTCTACTAAATTCTAGAAGCAGATGTGCATTCTGAACATCATAGTGAGGTCATTTTTGGACCAAAAGGTGTAATTTTGGCCCTAATTCCAAAAATCATGTTTTTGGATCCACAATTTTACGGAAATGCTAACTAAATTGTGGTTTGGTAAAATTTCGAACCATTTTAGTTTTTAGAATCTAGAAAGCAATATTTTTTTATCTAGGAACGCATTTGCCAAATTTTTGATTTTTGTTTCTTTGTTTTTGAGAAATTATCAAAAATTGGTCCAAAAATGTCAAAAATCCCACCACTGCCACCATTTTTGGCAAACATGGCACTTTTTGACCTATTTTTGGCAATATTTAATTTGGAAGTTAAAACGTCTAATGAAGAGGAAAATTTTGGATTGTTCTAAATGAAACATTTAATCATTTCTACTACCAATGATCCTGATAAATCTATTTAACACGATACAACACCTTCAAGTACATTTTTTTCAAGACAAGATTCAAACAAAAACTGGTGAAATTGAATTATTTGATAAAGAATTATCTTGAGGGTAGATCAGTATTATTTTTACTTAATGTTGTCACATGTTGATGATTATAGATGGGGCAACTGCTATATTCACATTTTATCATTAAAGATAAATCATAAAATGTATAATATAATTCAAAAAATAATAATTTGCAAAATACATGTGCAGTTAATATACAAATCATGTATCATTTTAAAATCTTTTCTGTCACTAACTGGAATATCAGAAATTTGTATTTTGACAAAGATTCTTGTAGGGTTTTTGATGCTTCACACATTTTCTACAGTGTTCCTTTAGTATCAAAATAAAAAAGATAAGGAAGAAAAAAATCATATACTGCAGACAGTTTCAAAATATTCCCCAAATAAAACCAGCGTTAACTAGATCAGTTTCAAATACAATGTTCAAGCATTCTAAATTGGTACAGAATAAAGCATAGACATAGGTTTCATTTAACCCTTATTACCAACAGACATATCAATACTTAGAAATTGATCTCCCCACTATCAGAGCTATAATTAAACACCAATAGTTCCATCACATATCCATTTCTGAGCAATCCATCATCCTAAAGACCTATTACCAATAAGCTGCCAGTCCCTTGTATCAGTCATTTAGTAGCTGCCTTGTAGAGTGCACTATCCTAATTACCGCTCCTATTCTTTTACATGTAACGATGGGGTCGCAAAACGGCTTGTATCTCCTTTATTAAAGATTCAATCATTCTAGAATAAACTGTATTTTGTAGCTTTTGGAATAACCTTTCAGAAATCGTCATATAAACAACATGTAGCCCGGCTCGTTTTCACAATAAATCAGCCGCTATTTTGTATTGTGTTTGACGACCTGTCATAAAATAGCGCCGTTTGATCGAGTATTTCTAGAGACATGCCAATTTGTTCAATTTATAATTTCATTAAAGAATGTCCTGTGGTGCTGAATTTTTCTACACATTCGAGAATATTTTCCAGCTAAATAATTAGCATAAAATAAAAATGAGAAAGAGTCCCGTATTACTTGTATATAGACATTATATTATTATTGTATTCCACCTTCATAGTTTAAAAACCCGGCAAATTTGCCACTAGCGTCACAACGTGCAACGATTTAACAGTTGTGCGACCTGTATGTGATACCTATAAATAAATGATCACCGACTGGCTCTGTATAGTGATATTAGCAATTAGCTGATTGCGATTATTGCTGTGGTTGAACTTTGTGAACTTTGCTGAAACATTTTACATTCTATGATATTTTTGATTTTGTTTACGGCAAGATTCAAACTAAATTTGTGTAATGAATTATCTGATGAAGAATTCTCCTGTTAGCAGAATATCATTATCTATACCCACAGAAGTCAGCAAGCTGTTGATCATACACAAGGCCATTACTATATTTACATTTTATATAAAAAAATTAAACACAAATTGTAAAAAATACAAAGTAAATGTTAAATTTATACAGTTGACAAAATTGTTAATCCATAAATAAGAAGCCTTTCTTAGAAACAAAGTATCATTTTAAACCAAGAAATTCACACAAATCTGGAGTATTAAAAATGCCAATTTCAACAGAGAGGTTCTTTGAAGACTTTTTATTTAATATACCACATGTGCCTTTCCAGTTCCTTAAAGCCAGTAAACTTTGTTTTACATTACAGGTGAAAATGCATGCGAAGGTCGTAAATTGGTGAAATCATTTATTTTTTTGCAGATTCACACTATCCATGCAAACTTTTATTTCAAAAAAGGGAACTGAAGTATGAAATAATCCAAATTTTGGAATGACTATAAACAGAAGAGCATAATAGTCTCAGGGATGTAAGTGGCCCAACATGATCGGGTCTGAAAATATGCGAAGCATAGTGAGTGAAGCGAGCGGAGCATTCGCGGCTCACGGTCAAGGGGCCCGCTCAAGGGCCCTGGCGGGGTACAGTGGCAGAGCCCCTGGCGGGGTTCATGGGGCAGCGCCCCCGGAAGCTCACACATTTTGAGTATTTTCAAGCCATTATGGATGCTTTACCTGGCTCAACTGGAGGACTGCAGTCAAGCACCCAGCTGAGTGTAACTTATTGTCCGCGCTGGCAAGCGCGGACTATTAGATGTTACATTTCGGCATTCACATGTAGTTTTCCAGGCATGAGGACGAGGATGATATATTCTGAAACAGCATCTTCTTTCATTTCACAATTTCGATATGTCATGCAACAATAAATATTAAGGGTGATTGAAATCAATAATACTGAAATGTAAACCATGCTTAATTCGTTTTATATCCTATTTTTCATTTGTAAAGGTTGCTGTTTTTCATATTTCTCTACGAACGAGCATTTGCCGTATCACGTGATCATCGATCAGTGTAAGGGCGCACACCAGTAAATTAATCAATCCACGATTCCTGTAACGGTTTGATTTCCGGTAAAAAACGCTGATTATTTGGACCTGTTTTATGCTGATTTGCGAGTATCTGATGATTTCTGGTGACATTTTATGGTTCAAATGAAAGGTAGATGTGTTCTAAATAAAATGGATACGATGATATTACAATAATTACCACGGTAGGGCATATGAGATTCAGATTAGTGTGACCAAAAGGTCAACTTTATTGACTTCAAAAACCAAACATACAGGTTATAGTCCAACGAGTTAGCACACATACACAAAAAAACAAATACGATTTAAACAAGTATATAAAAGTAGTAGGAAAAAAAAAATATAGTAAACTGTACGTGAATAAACCCACAGATGAGATGTTAAAGACAATGAAGTCAAAGATGACCGACCAATCAACTGAGGTCAAATTGCAAAAATGCATGACATCCTACATTTCTTACTGGAATTCATTGGTCATTACCTAACTTGCAATTTGGTTACAATAATTATGAAAAACATCACTTCAGATTTTATGCATAATGAGGTCAAAGGTCACAGGGGTCAATAAGCAGGCAAAATCAGTATAATAGCAACTTGTCAATTTCATGATCGCCAAATCAAACAAGACCACTGCTTCAAGAACCATCTGGTTTTATTGGCAACCTATGGTGACCCCTCAAACACGGCATAAGCCAGGGGTTCTCAATTAAATTTGTTGGCGGACCATTAGTACGAACGCCAGTTCAAAAAATACATCTTGGAGGGCCAAATTAAAGGGACTAGCCTAGATTCCACCTAGAATTAAATATTTATGAAAATGCTCTAAACAAAGCTTCAAAGTATAGCAAAATCCAAAAAAGTGCAAAAATTTCCACACAAATGGCTCAAATTGAGAGAGAATTAATTTGTAATATATCATTCTTTGATGGTGGTGTGTTTCCTAAATCTAACTTTTGTACCTCAGATGGATTTACTATATAAATTATCAAACAAAGCTCATGGAAATAATTACAAACATATTAAAAGAGAAACAATTTCATCAAAAATAATTTGTTTGGCCATCACAAGTGTAGAAACAAGATTTTTAGCAGTTTTCAAACTAGAAACACTGTTTTCACACCACTTTTTGTCGCCGGCGACAAAAATTAAAGTTGGTAAAGAATTGCAATTTTCTCCAATATTCCTCAAAATCATGGAAAATCACTTGTAGGTTATATTACTATAAACATGTTCTATTGATTCAAGTAAAAAAATATGCAAGTAAAAAATTAGTGGGAGAATCTAGGCCAGTCCCTTTAAGACCCTTTTCAATGCTTTTCCTATATACTTCTGTATTCCAGAGGCGATCGCAGGGCCAAATAAAGTAGTTCGCAGGCCGGATTTGGCCCGCGGGCCGCTATTTGAGAAGGCCTGACATAAGCATACCGGTGCAAGTAACAACTAGATGAACTTTTGTCTGAAGACCTCGAACCTTGGTCACGTCAAGAGTTGCCAGAGAGGGAGTTCCACCAGATAATTGTTCTTGGAAACAATTACTTCTTGTAGATTGCGCGGATTCACATTGGTGCATGGCACCAAGTATTTCTTGTTTTACCAGAAATTGAGAAATCCAATTGCTTGAAAATGCTCAAAATACATGAGCTACAGGTGGCATGTTTCAAGCTGCTTTTTACCACTATAGTTCCATAAGGCCAAAAACAAATATTGTTTGTTTGCCCTCCAGTGGAAAAATTAAAATTTTGGGTCGGTCGGTCGGTTAATCTTTTTTTTTTTTTTTTTTTTTTTACTCTACACATATGATGTCATTCCATGGATTTTATCATGAATACCAAGCAATGCAGGGCTTAATCAAAAATTGTGGGTCATTATTTAGAGGAAATAGGCATTTTATACTACTAAATGTGACTTCACACTGCTAAATATTACGTTTTACATTAAAAATATTGAGTTTTCATATTTATGTTTGAAGAAAAAAAAAAATAAACTAAAATCGCAACCCTAATTTTTGGCATTTTTAGGGTCGGTCGCAGAGGGCAAACAAACATTTTTTTTTTGGCCTAATTGTAATTGGAGTGTTGTAGATGATGCAAATCAGTTTCCGTGCAGTTGTCAATTTCCGAATGTAATCCAGTAACAAATGTCCAGTATCATCCTGCATCTCTAACCAGTCCCATTTCAACTGGTCTCTGCATGTAGCATCTATCTTCCGCACATCAATTCCAACTTTTCTCTCGACGATTTCCATGGTTAAGCTTACAATAATGCACAAAATTACATGAAAATTTGTCACTAAAATCTAAGCTATCGTTTCACAAGTCCCACAATTATAATTGGTTTCAATGCTGACCTTTTATGACCCGCATAATGAGTATTAGGCCATGTGAAAATCAGGGTCATACTTCTGGGTCGCTTGGGGTTGTAGTTCATTTACATGTTTAAACGTGCACTCCAGTCGTTTTGAACATTTTTTTTTAAGGTTTTCCGGTCGAATTGCCGTTCATTAAAAAAGGGCGAGCCAGATTTTTTTGCAGAAAAATGGAAATTCTGGCAATTGCTGGAACTCTTACTTCCCTGTAGTCTACTGGTTTTGAATGCATTTATCTCTGTTTCATCTTTTACTCAATAACAAACTTTGATGGACCATAACGTGACTTGTAGATGTCAAAACAATCACCTTCACCTTGATTAGGCTTTCGCCAAGGAAACACAAGTAAGCTAAAGGAAGCTTATCTTCAAAAGGGCCCCCAAGATGTTTTTAAAATTCAGTTTTGAATGCAGGAGGAAGACTGGAGTACCCGGAGAAAAACCTGCAGAAGCAAGCATGGACAGAAAACCAAATGCACATAAAGCGCCGGGCGCGGGACTCGAACCCAAGACCTCATTGGTGCAAGGCGGGGGAACTACTGCTGCGCCAACCTGATCCCCCTTCGAGTAAAGTTCGAAGAGATCTCATTTTAATCTTAATTATAACATGCACTTTGCAGGTATGTAAAAAAGACAACATGACCAGAGGCCAACTTTACGGCTGCTTTGAGCTGGACGGTCATATGTGTGACCATTCATTAGGAACCTCTAGTAAAGTCGGCAATTTTTCATTTTGAGCTTCAGTTCAAAATACACACAAGTCATGTATTCTGTCCAAATTGTGATGTTTAAAGATTTGAAATGTTCACGCCTTTCTTAAACTCCAAGCAAAATATCATCTCTTTTTTTAACTTCAAATCATCTGAAAACTAACATTTTTAGGCGTAGTCGCATTGAAAATATGCCTTATATGAACACTTCAATGTATGTTATCTTGATTTTTAGGTATTCTGACCTGTCATGCTTTGAACTATCATAACTATACTTCTGGGCGGAGCATACATTTCAAAAACAAGTGTCATATCAAAGCAATCTGTTCTTTTGAATCTGCAATAATTTGTTTTCTTGCAGATTTGACAAGGAACCGACTTTACTCGGGGGAGGTTTGTTGTGGATGGTCACATATTTTCACCAGTGATCATTTTCATCTCGAAAGAAGAACAAACAACCCCTTCATTACTACATTAACAGAGAGTTTTAATATAGTCACAAATTAAACCAGCATTAACTTGATCACTTTTAAATTTAATTTTCAACCATTTGACACTGATACAGAATAGAACACAGGTTTTCTTTAACCCTTATTACCAACAGACATATCAATATTTAGAAATTGATCTCCCCACTATCAGAGCTATAATTAAACACCAATAGTTCCATCACATATC
>JXSR01S044866.1:2180-12434 GCA_000969725.1 Ophiothrix spiculata
TAAGTCCAACCACTCTGTTGGAAAACATTTACCGAAGAAGACAGAACAAACAAAAACATACAAAATATCAAAATTACGCGAGCTGGAGTTCAGAGGCCTCTTGTATGAACCTGTAATCTGAACTGTACCATTACGTTGCTGAAACTGGGGCTCCATTAACTGAATCTATGTTCAGGTACATCATTCAATTGAAAATTGATGATCAATCACTTTCAAATGATATATGCGTAATTTAACCTGCAGTACAACACGTGTGGAACCAAATACGGTGCATATCAAAGGGAACAGATTGAAGAAAAAACAAAGAAGAGCTTTCGTGGACAAGCCACTTTGAAGGACGGTTTACATAAAGAGCTGTATCTTAAGACCTAATGATGCAAATTGCATAAAACTTTCAGGGATTGTTTAAAAGGTATTAACAATGATTTATGTGCAAATTGAAGTTGATTGAGGTACAATTACTGTCTGAAACGTGATCTTGAACTTGGGTTCTAAGTTTTTTGAACCACCCTGTAGTACAAATTCAGTTTAACCAAATCCATGTGTACCAAAATACAGATCGACGCTTTACCAGAAGTTGTAGATGCTGTGCAAGGTTCTGGCGTAGAAGTGTATCTGGACGGTGGAGTGAGACTGGGTACTGACGTGTTTAAAGCTCTTGCGTTGGGTGCAAAGGCAGTGTTTATTGGTCGACCTGTACTGTGGGGTGTGGCATGTTTTGTAAGTACAAATTGTCTATACTATATATAAACCTAAAGCAAACAGACTCTCACTGTTATTTGAGGTGGACATTTATTCATTTTTTAACCGAAAATTAATATTTTAGTTCAGACAGTTGATAAAGCAGTACAAATTACTGGAGTGTGTCGTATAACATAATTTTCAATTCTATTCTCAAAATTTTATTTCATTTTGGTTGAAATTTTAGTCCATTTATTGGTATTTTTGGTAAGTTTAGGTATGTGTAAAAATTTCAAGAGATAAGAAGGTTCTGTGGATGTCCCGTTAGCAAATAGTCTGCCTAGTTGACCATGGCTAAGTTCCTGCAATGGTAACTATTTAGTGGTGTAAAATCTATTACTACATTGTGCGTAGGTCACATAAAAACGTATACTGCCAAAACGTAGTAGGCCTAATATGGTCGTTCGCTTTCTACTTAAGACTAAGGAAATTTCTATTTACCATGAGTTTCTTTCAGGGAGAAGATGGGGCCAAACGTGTTCTAGAAATTCTGCAGGAGGAGTTTGATATCGCAATGGCTGGTGCAGGTAAGGCAAAATAAAGGCGGGAATAGCAAACCTAGAGTAACTTTGCTGTCCATTTGATTTTGCCTAGTAGGCGTTGGAGCACAATTAGGTCACAACTTTGTGCGGCCAGCCGCAACCTGGTCACAGCCTTAGTTTTCCAAAATGGCGACCGTAGGCTTGATTGATCACCTCAATAGTATTGTATAATATTCATTACATGTTTTGAAATTATTTAGAGGTGCATAATCAAGCATACGGTCGTCGCCTTGGAAAATCAAGGCTGTGGCCAGGTTGCGGCCGGCCACACAAAATTGTGGCCTAATTGTGCTCCAGCGTCTATAAATGATATATATATATATATTATTTGCGATGAAAGAGAGCAATCATTGAAGTAATGGTATATAGATCAACATGTGATACAACAAAGCCGTATGACTTTAAAGTTTCGAAATATCGGTGAATTCTTGCGTTGCCCCGTCGGTCACCAGTCGGCCGCCGCGCCGGTTGTTACTGTACCATAACTGAAGACAACGTTGTTTTAACTACGAGTTAAATTCTTGCAGCATGCTTTCGGCGTCACGGAAATCATCCGGTCTGCACACGAACACCGTCCGGTTACCGGCCAATGTCTGGTCAGTGTTAATTGAATTTCTACCCAATCGGACGCCGTAACAAATCGTAACCTCGATGCAAGGTTATGTGACAGGGTAAGTTATTCAAATCCTTCATCATATATAGCGGTTTGCTACGTTATCATGGTTACCGGTTATCCGCTGAAAGAATTGACCCAGCGCCATTTTGTAGGCCGCCATTCATTCGCAATTGTGATTCGCGTGACGCCAGGACTCGGTTTAGGGAATCTCCTCAGAGGTACTCTGAAGAATGCATTATTGTCGTATCCACGAATTAATCTGAATTCAGACTCGACGCAAACGGACCGAGCATTTCCAATAGATCGATTTCAAAAAGGCAAAATTATTTGCGGCACCACAAATTGAGTTGAGAAAAGCTGAACTTACCAATGCGTTTTCATGTCGTTGGTCCGCAGTCCGTAGTCCGTTTGCGTTTTGAGTGCGAATTGATTTGTGGTGACGTTTACGGTGAATATTATTGGAAATAATGGAAACGCCCTGCATTGGTTTTAAGTATGAACTTAAGATAAATATAGATACGTTTTATTCAGAGTCTGTCAATATGAATTGCACAACGTTCATCGATGTGCTTTTCATGCACTGTTATGATGCACATGACGTACGCGACGCTTCGATGCTTGTACTGACATGTCACGCTTAACGCAGGATTTTTAACCTATAGAGGGCATACCAGTAAATCACTCCACGAATGATGGGATGTTGGGTAATAGTCCCTAAAATTACATGTAATAGGGCAATGTTTTGGATTTGTTTAAGACTATTTTTTGGCTCTTTGATTGTGTTTAAGACATCAAATGAACGTTTAGAACGTACGTGTTAATTTTGATGCATCATAATGAATTAAACTTTTTCGCGGCAAAAGTAGTCCCGTCAAATGCGGAAGAACCCGAATGCATGCCGTTGGGAGGCTTAAAAACGGGTCAAAAACAGTGAGGGCGCTCCTTGACGACCTGTAGCGCAAAATTTCATAAACCCCCAACATTGAAACTGATGTTTAAATTCTGAATCCATTGATAGGTGTCACGACTTGCAAATGTTGTTAGTCCAAAATTGGTGGATGAAAAGTTATATATTTACGTGTATTCCATATGGGAGCTGAAATACTGGTGTGCCACAGATACAGTATAACACTGCATCCATATCTTTTCCTTGTGTAGGATGTTCATCTGTTGCAGAGATTACTCCAAGTTTCGTCCAAAGAGTGAGCTGCAACTGTGGGACCAGAGTGTAATTGTTGGAACCCATTTTCAAACTCTACCAGCCTTATGTTTGACTGCTGTGATCTAATATATTGAACTTTGCAGACAATTTATATACTTATCATGGAAAGGCCTAGATATACTTTGTCATTTTTACCATCTTGAAAATCCATAGAGCTGAATGTATATTGACCTCGAGTTCCTAGACGATATTATCGATCGGAATTATCCGCTAAAACTACAAATAGAATGATAAAAATCAAGATGGTGATAAAAATTCCAAATGAGAGTGTTTCTCTTTGGAGAAAAATCAAAGGAGTCAGAAAATCTTTTCAGCAGAATAAAATCCACAGTACCTGTCAAGGACAGATTTCAGATTATAATGAAAAGACCAAGATAATTATGGTATTGTTCTCGACCTAATGAGATCGATCTATGCCCTGTTGAACACCATCATGAAACATTTTCATAAATGATGAAACATTTTATTCAATGACAAAAATTTAACACCATGAGAAAAAATCAAAATGAAAATTTTCATTCCGAATGAAAATTTAACACCATGAGAAAAAATCTGAATGAAAATGACTACAAAAATGGCAAAGTATATCTAGGCCTTAACTCATTGTTGTGAATCAAAGACCACGTCAATAGAGCAATTTCTAATCTATGTTATTTTTGATTTGTTATAGATATTCGAATTCAAAGGCAATTAATCCTTCATGTATTCAACGTTAACGAAGCTTCGATATTAAATAATTTTCCAAATATCAAATGGGCTATGTTTTATGCAGGTTCAGTCAAGTCGCAGCGACCCTGTTAACGACCTCATAATGCGAATTCTAAAATCTAAGTCTCGCCAAACGGGGAAAAATGGTCGCGAGATTGTTTTTTTAAACGTGACCAGCTGAAAAGGCCGACTATGAACCCTTATTATCTGAAAACGGTGAAAACAAATGCAAATTGGGAACGGGGATATAAAAATTTGGAGTTTTTCCAATACAATGCAGGCCATCCGATATCCGTTTTCATGATCAGACAGAGAATCTTAATTGTGCATTTCAAGAGAAAATAACTGTATACCTTCAACACGAGTGGACAGCCTTCAATAATGTTTGTTTGCTCACCGTGTATGTCAGATAAACGGTTCAATAGAGAGCATTATCAGACCTAATGTATCTTGGTATGGATGGCTCGTCATTAGACTCTCATAGATTCTAATGCAGTATAGACTCGGCGAGTCATTAGACTCTTGTGTGAGTCTAATGACTCGCCGTCCCATACCAAGATACATTATATCTGATAATGGTCTCTGTTTCACCCTTTATCAAGTACATATTCACCGCATTGTAGCAGTGTGTTGTGGGAAGACCGTTAAATCAACCTCTGTGTCTGTTCCCATTGGAACTGTACAATTACATCAATACAATAAGTGACAAAAATTATCTACCGCGTCTTTAATATATTCATAACACTTTTAACGCATACAAATGCCCTTTGTCATTGGTAATGAGCTCTACATTTTGTTGAAATACAATTTCCCACAATCCTTTTCGAACCATATCTTGAATATCGGCATCCAATTGGCCATCCTTGAATCTCTCACATGTATCCTTTGTAACACCGCCTACAGACATGACAATCGACCCTCCTGTAAAATTAATAGTATACAAATATTAACTGCTTATGAGTGTGATGGTAAAAATATACAATCTCGAATTGAAAGATTGATTTAAATGGAACAATCAATCTTTCAATGAGGGATGGTATATTTTTACCACCACACGAATATAAGCATTTAATATTTGTTTTATATAACTCATCTATACATTCTAGTCATTTGAACTACTGTATACTTACCCATTATCAATGTAGCAGAGGTCCCTACTGTACACTGTAGTTTTGATATACTATCAAACGGATGAAAGTGATAGTATACAAATATTAACTGCTTATGAGTGTGATGAAATGGAACAATCATTTTTTCAATGAGGGATGGTATATTTTACAATCACACGAATATAAGCAGTTAATATTTGTTTTATATAACTCATCTATAGATTCTAGTCATTTGATAACATATTTAAACAACTGTACTTACCCACTGTACCCATGTAGCAGAAAGCAAAAGATCCCTACTGTACACAGTAAGTTTGATGTTGATATACTATCAAACGGATGGAACTGATAATATACAAATATTCACTGCTTATGAGTGTGATGGTAAAAATATATATACCATTCCGAATTGAAAGATTGGTTGTCCATTTCACGAGCCGATAGGCGAGTGAAATGGACAATCAATCTTTCAATAAGGGATGGTATATTTTTACCATCACACGAATATAAACAGTTAATATTTGTTTTATATAACTAATCTATATATTCTAGTCATTTGATAGCACATTTAAACTATTGTACTTACCCATTTTCCATGTAGCAGAAAGCAATATGTCCCTACTGTACACAGTAGTTTTCAATCAAGTACAATAAGATTCATACTATCAAACGGATGAAAGTGATAGTAAAGACAATCAAACGATGATAGTGATAGTAAAAATGACAAATGGTCACGTGTTACAATCTTATCAATCAAATGACTAGAATCTATGGATGAGTTATATAATAGTTATTATGCAATTAAATCGATGGTGTGTTATGGGAAATTACTGACTGCTAAGTATTATTGGTGCAGAACCAATAACGAATTTATCAGGACTGTGATATAATGCTTCTCGGCGCCATAGGGTATGATATTATGGAAAGCGAAGGTGTGGTTTGGGAAATTACTGACCGCGAGGTGTCATATCCAGGCGTAGTGCATGTCTTAACTGAGCGGGATATTATTTCTCATACATTATTGGTGCAGGACCCATAACGAATTTATCAGAGCAGTAATGCGTCTCGGCGCTAAAGGGTATGAAACGATATATATATACCAGGTCGCTGTTTTTAAATATGGTCAAAAATCTCTTAGTGCATGATGAAGAAGGATATATATCACCGCCAAAGCAGAGTTTACCGAGTAAATACTTGTCTAAACAAATTTTTGCCTTCACTTTGTCAGAAAACTAAACATTGATGTTTAATTTCTTAGTGCTTGTGCTACAGTCAATACTCTTTAACACTTTCGTTTCTAAACACACCTTAAGCCTTTTACCTGAAATTTCGTAAATTTCTAAAAACCTGTCCTAACACACTATTTCAAGGATAGGCAGTAATTAATAATTAGTGCATGTGATATCGTCGGTGCACATGGGTAGGGACGAATAGAATTGAATAATTCCCTGTTCTTCCAATTGGACACAATGCTTGAGTTCAAATGTTGTGTCCGTGCATAACATTTCATTTTGTAATCTGTTGTACATTATTCACATTCTTTCTTGGTAGACACTTCAGGTGATTTTTTAATTATTGCTCAAATTCTTTTAAATGGTCTGTAAATGAAAACAGGTGATCTAAGAAATCCAAAACCGTTTGAATTTTTCAAATCCGACCTTTCGTTGTAAAGTTATGAAGGTTTTTGTATCGCTATTTTAATTAATTTTGGAGAACGCAGGTCAACGGTCAAATCTTTTATTTTCTTTATTTTAGCCTTCAAAGGTCACGGCACCAATCACGAACCCACCACCATCAATATCTCCATTGTCACTAGAGAAATTTGTCACAAACGAATCTATAAATTGCACCCACAGTACACCTGAGCGGGGCTTTTAATATTCATTAGTTCTGCCTGGTTAACAGCTGTGATTGAAATAGGTTTAATATCATGCATGGCTAATTTATGAAAAGAGCGCTAAATGACAGGGGGAGGCGGAATTGATTTCGAATATAAGTCCAATTCGCCCATTGACTTCGATGTTAAAATGAAAATCTAACCAAATATTTTGTTTAGGTCATTACTTATAAGCCAATGTTTGTTAATACTAAATCCGTTGAAGTTGGATAATTATCTCCATTGTACATTTTTATTTCGACTTTTTTGTTGGGAACTTTTTTTCTCCCGTCGAACGTTAATGATGATACTGGCGGCAGGTCACATGACATAGCTAGCGCGTGATAGGGCATAACCGCCTCCTGCTAAATTGATTATCTTCCACCTGGAACAAAATTGCATTCGTTCATCTCGAACCAGCCGTAAATACAACAAACTTTTTTGACCCTCCTAAGTGAAATACATGCAAAGGGTGTGATTCTGCAAATCGCAGATTCATAATCTTCATATATTTACTTCAGAACATCTCCAAAATTTTATTTGAGGAATTTGAATGCATGTTTCTGAGGACCAAGACGTTGCATTTACGGCAGGTGAGATATGAACCGTCACAATTACGCACCTGTGATTTTCACACTTATAGTTTTTAACTTGTTTGTTTCACGGGGGTAGCTGAAATTTGTATCTGGGTAACCACTTGCGTGCTAAAGTTTCCTATGGTGGACATAATCATAACTGAAATCCATTTAAACAAATTTAAGATGGAATACTTTTGCCCTATCTGAGGATTAAAAGCCATACTCGATACCCTATTGTAACTCTATGCAGAGCAACAGCTGGATTCTGATACCCTATATAGGGTACATTGCAAGTCTCGAGACCCGTCTAGATCTCATTATGTTATGGCACGCGGGTGGTTACCCGGTTAAAATACACTGTCCCCCACGTTTGTTTTTAATTTATTGTACTTTTCTGTGTCCTTGTAAATTGTCATGATGCACAATTGGGCGTCTCAGATAGCAAACAAATTTTAAACACTATACGTTGGGCGGAATTACCAGAGAAAACGGGCGCATTTTTTCACCAAAATTTTGTCGTTCGTTGTTTAATAACATTTCTTTACACAGACATATTAAAAAAATTCTTGAATATAAATGGATGTACATATAACTTGTAGACATCTGAAATTTTCTATTCTTCACATTCAAAAAAATTCGACAACTTTTCAAAAATCAATAACTCTGCAATAAAACATAAGAATTTTTTCCTACATACTAGTGGTTATGCTCCGGCAAAATCTTCTTCCCGATAACATATTTTTGCTTGATAGGGGTAAATCATATCGCGAGTAAATCAGAAAAACTCTAGAAAAAGTATCTAGAAACACTCTATTTAAGCGTCAAAGCAAAGCATCCAAGCCCGGTTTAAGTCACGCCTGCTTGAATGTGAGCTAATGTGTTATGTGTAAGTGGGTAAGTGGTGTGAAATATCAACGTTCACCGCCCAGATACTGGGTAAGTGAAGTATCTATTCTTGGTTTCAGGTATTCTGGCATATCATGCTTTAAAGAATCGTAACTCTACTTATTATAGGTGTCGTATGAATTTGAAACAGGTGTTATTTTAAAGCTGAAGAGGCTAGTCTTTTAGGACTCTGAAAAAAAAATTGACCAGGGAGCCGTCTTCATATTTACGTTTGTAGTGGTTGGTTACATCAAGTGAGTGCAAGAAAGTCGTATCTGCAATAGCTGCCTTGTTTCATAAATTTGCATTGCACACTGTATATTATGTCCCATTTTTTATCTTTAAGGACGCACATCACTAAATAAAGGCATTTGGCCCATACAGAGCAATGCGGAAGCATGTGTTTGGTTGCCCTCTCTAAACATGCTAAAGTAAAAGCTTGAAAAATGGCGGGAACTAGGTTTTTTGAACAAATTTCTTTTGAATCATGTTCTGTGGTTCCAATGTAGTCAGGCTGGTTATAGGTTACTATAATTTTGCTGTTTTTGTAAAATTTGAGAGCAGATTATCAGTGTTTAGAGACATTTTGTTACGAGTTAGAGAAAATGAAATTTTGAGCAGAAAATTATCAAGGTTACCCTATATATTTTTTCACTTTTTGAGCTCATCTAGATCATAATTTCAAAATGAATCCAATAATTGAAGCAAGTAGTCGCTTTATAGCGAGATATCCGCCATGATCTGGGGGTTGTTTTGCATAGGGATGAATAGGCGATCTATTTGTGGTGTGTATTCTTAAAGATCAGTGGCTATTACAGTGTCACCTATAGACCGTGTCACCTGCATACCTGTAGAACCATTTCAAGAGCCACTGACATATGGTAGAGACATATTGAGAGATTTTCGCATTCTAGTAAATTAAGCAAATATAACATATGGCAGCCCTTGCAGATACGACTTTCTTGCACCCGCATAACGATATGGCCTAGATATGGGAGAAAAACATATTTCCATTACCTGGTTTAACAACACGTATCAACTCTGGGAAGCAATCTTGATTGAGATGGCCACGAGCCAATCCTCCTGATAGGAGCAGCCCGTCGTACGTATCTGGATTCAAGAAAAGCCGGGATAGTCTTAAGTAGAGCTAAGTATATTTCCTATTACTATGACACCTCATTAAACTGCGTTTAAATCATCACAATGTAATTATCACACACACAAACTGTTTGGAAACCATTTTTAAACGTGCATTTTCAAAGTACAGTAAGGTTGTAACAAGGTACCGTTATTCTTTAAAAAATAAACTGCACGTACATGATATGGTGGCATCATTATGAGTTCATAAATCACTGAACGCGTATAATCCGGTGTAATGAAACTGAGTGTCTCCCAAAACCAGGAGTTCAGGTCTAACTACACCAGTCTGATATCAGCGCCTGTAAATGTCGCATGGTTTCTATTCTTTTATGCATGAAAAACTACCAGTATCGCTATTTGGGCGGTGGGTATGAATATTCATAAAGGCGGAGTACAAGATTTTAAAATCATATTAAATCTCTGAAAGAAGTCTGAATTTCAGAACATTTTACGCAGAGCAGATAAAAGAAAGTCTTAAAAACATTTTACAATTTTAAAAAGTGTGAATTTTTTAATTAAATGTCCAATACTGAGACATTTACCGGAGTGTTTATTTATAACAAGAGCGATAAAATTGGGTCTCAAAATTCAAGCTAAAATTAATACTTACCAGTATTATATATTCTAACTGTACCGCTGAAAACAAAGATTGAACCTTTATGTGTTTATTCATCCAAAGATCTTACGATAAATATTGATAAAACAGATTTGATGTAGATGATTACTCTTGTGTATCAAATCTCACTGAAATCGTCGTGAAATTTGACCGTATAATGATCAGTGCGCATGCGTAAACAACAGCTTTGAATACGTATGATATAGTTAATAAATGCCAAT
>JXSR01S044869.1:0-17885 GCA_000969725.1 Ophiothrix spiculata
GGAAGTAATATTTATCATAATTTTAGCACATTGCCATTTATCATAATTTCAACACAAAGAGACTAAAAATTTCCTTTTAAAGAGCTAGCACAAATTTATGCCTATTTTTTACTAATCAACCAATGATAAGGTCAGCTAGGCTTACTTAGACCAGAGGAAGGGGATATCAGTGGAAAGAGCTTGGAAAAAAGATTTTCAAGCATGGGCAAATTGTCACCAACTGAAATCAATTAAATTGAACAGCAATTTTTTTCCATGAAAGAATGTTTGCAAACTAACTGTTCACAGTTATCAATAAGGCCAAAAAAAAAAAGTTGTTTGGTTGTCCTAGACCGCCAGCCCCTATTTTTTGAAACTGGAAAAAAGTTTTTACTGTACAAAAGTATACCGCGCCTAATTTTCAGATTTCCAAAAAAAGTTTTTTTTTTCTTTGAGAATTTTCATTTTATGAAAAAAAATTTAAGTTGTTGTTTTTATTTTGTTTCCATTTAAAACTGTTTTTAAACATGTATAAAGCGATTTTTTGGAAGAGTGGACTTATTTGTATCTTTATAGAGGCCATAATTGTGTGTAATTTTGACTTATATTTGAAAAAAAAATCTGCCCGCCCACACTTGCTCAAAAAAAAAGTTGTGGAGGACAACCAAACAAATTATTTTTGTTTGGCCTTATCAATAACCGAAGAACAAACATTCAACCTTCTCTTGTTTTCTTGATACAATCATGTGAAGGTTATGGTTGATATTTTATCCATTGGATTCGATAAATTCAATTGAAGGTTCTATAGAAATCAATTTATTGAATCCAAAGACAATCCTGTACATTCTTGGTTTGATATATTTATCAATAAATTCATTGATAATATTTGGGATGCCCAAAACTCAATTGAAACACTCAGCTTAATCATCAGTCTTAAAATAAGACCTTTAAATTTATGAATAAGAATTTGCATCAGAAGTTTCAAATCGCAACTTTAAAGTGCTTTACTGTATAATACAGGTCTGTTGAAATATCACCGAAATATCAGTAATGTTTATCATTGTATAAATTGAAATCCAGACTCTTAAATTTCAAAGAGATGAAACTTATCACTTATATAATAAGACTTAAGTTTCATCCAAAAAAAAACAAAAAAACAAAGAGCTCTTAACGAAAACCTTGTTCAGCCAGTGTTTTAATCTGTAAACAAGTTTTATCCCCGTCCCAACTATCTATTCCATGCTGATAATTGACAAAACGTGTCAACTGCATCAAAAACATTAAAGGTGCCTCTTTTTATCATAGGATATGGGCCTCAACTGGCGGTAGTCTTTTAAGCACTTGCTATCAGGGCAACATTTAACGAATGATTGATTACAGTGATTAACTAGTCTGTATTAAACATAAGTAAGCCAACGTTTGGTCCTCACAGTTTTCTACTGGTAGCAGTTGAAATCAATGTAACAATTTAAAGCATGTCTCCCAAACAAGACATTTCCATCACATTTTACATCAATAACACATCTTGTTTACTCCGTTTTCCACTCTATGGATTCACATTTGATATTTACATGCACACAAGTCCGGCATTAAAGGAAGACTTACAGGGTATCTGCCTCTTTATATGACAAAGAGGAGTTGGATCAATTCTTTAACAAGCATGATAATACAACTATAAATATAAAGGTTTTTTTAATAAATTGAAATTTATTTTGAAAAACTGTCTTGAATAATCATGATAATTGAACAGAAAATTTAAAATTTTCTAATAGTTGTGCCAAACATCATTCACATCATTTGATCTATCACACACTGAAGTGAGCTGAGACATCACCGCAGCATTGGCTTAACCTTTTAGCTGCTTTTCTTTAACCCTAACCCCACTGAATCTCACAATATCCCATTCCACAGAGTTAAGAAATTCGCCTAAGTCCAAATACGTCATAGACCCGATTTAGCTATGACCACGAAATCGCTGCCATGGCAGCGCCTGCTCAGTGGCTTGACATACTGATAATTGGATTGGGAAGCGAGAGGTCCCGGGTTCGAACCCAGGTAAAAACCTGTGATTTTTGACTATCAAATTTCCGAGGAGATCTGAGGAGGTCAAAAGTGTTAGGGTTAGTAATGCTTACCTATGGGCCTATACTAACCCTAACCCCACTGAATCTCACAATATCCCATTCCACAAAGTTAAGAAATTCGCCTATGTCAAAATACGTCATAGACCCGAGTTAGCTATGACCACGAAATCGCTGCCATGGCAGAGCCTGCTCAGTGGCTTGACATAATGATAATTGGATGGGGAGCGCGAGGTCCGGGGTTCAAATCCAGGTGAAAACCCGTGGTTTTTGACTTTCAAATTTCCGAGGAGAAGTGGTCAAAAGTGTTAGGGTTAAGAGTATACCTTCTCATTCAATTTTCCTATTGACACAATCCTACCAAATCCTTGAAATGAAGGTGTATGGCAAAGAACATCCTGACTGATGATAGCATCAAATGCTGCATAAAATGATCCTGAAAATTCATTTGCAAAGAATCCAATTATCAAAATGAACGAATGGAATCACAACCAGAAACTTGATGGCAAAGATAGAAATTATGTACTGACAACAACCAAAACTTCTAATGAACTTGCGGTCTCCACACTAACAATTTTGTATTGTGATCTGACAAGAAATCTTTACCCAAATCTGATGTCACCAAAAACATCATCACATTTTGAGCACAAAGCCAATTGAGATATCACATCATATCTTAAGGCATAAACAAAGCAATCTGGTGGTATAAACTATCTGGTCAGAGGAGGTTTCCACAATATCCCACGATGCAATGCAACATTGTACAATATACCTGCAAATCCAATTTAACTCCTATACTTCTGCACAGGTTTCTGACGTTTTTGAGGTGTCAGCAATGTGGGTTACACACTGGGCTATTGTGAAAAGAAACATATCCCTGGAAAGATATGAATGAGTACTATTCAATGGAATTCTCAAATTCCTAAGAGCCCCTTGTCCAGAAAACCATTATTGCCTATTATATATAAGTGTATCAGAATAATGCATTGTGGGATATTCTGAAAACCTCCTCTGCTACATGGTGTAATCACACAAGAGATAACCATAACAATCATGATAATGATCCATAACACCATATTGTCATCTGTCTTTCTGATAGATTTCATCTAGCACTGATGCTATGGGATGAGATGCTTAATATTAGTAATGCAACCATACCTTGAAATGAAATTCATCCCAACAAATCTACATTTATACCGCCTTTACGCTGGACAAAACTCACAATTAAGTTGAGTTTTTAGTTTGACTTCGTTCAGCATGCATTTTTGACCCCATCTACTTCGTCCAAACTTATAATTGATGTAAGTTTTGAAGTTTATACTTGCATCTTGACTTAAAATAATTATAACTTTTTTGAAGTTGACTCAAACATATTACAGGGCTAGCAAAACAAAAGCCAAAGAGTCCAGTTAGATTCTCATTCACTGTTGAATAATTCACACAAACTGAATAGAAGAGAGTCCAAAGACTCTCGCAAATTCAATCAGGGCGAGTCCAAATGGACTTGATGAACTCTTGCAACCATCCGCGAAATTCTACCCCTGTATTATGACTTAAAGTGCAAATCTGGTAATAGACCTGTATAATCTTAAATATGTATTTTTCAAATTAAATGATAAAAAATATGTGCAAAACATTAACAAATTGCATTTCATTATTATATTCTCAACCCATAGACAATTATGTAAGTGAAACTGTGCACTTCTCTATGCCAACCAAACCTAATGCCCATAAAAAAAGTATTAACATGTACCGAGACAAGATTGTGTTTATTTTTTCACATCTATCATGATTTATGACTACTTCAAATTCTTTTTCCAAATGAGATCCCAACATGATATATGATACAGACAATCAGCCCATCTTCAAAGCAAAAATTTAAATTTATAGGACTCAAAATCCACAGCCAGTCAGGTCTAATTTGAAAATACCATATTTAATTGGAAGGGAAGAAGTTCTAAGTCTGAAAGTTTCCAACAATCTCAAATAGCTAATGATGTTGCAAGACAGGAATCCCGTCTGAAGTTCACACATGTGCCATTTGGTACCTGGATACCAGTTCCCTGTCTTGTTAATGCTCCAACTGATTGATATAAATGTAGTAAACAGATGGTGGATACCAGCGAATACCTTGTTGATGATGCTATATTTATCATCCGTAAGAAAGATGAGGATGTATCGGATAAAGATATGCTGGGCGGCGGGGTAAAGGAGGTCACAGAGGATGATACCACTGGGCAGGCAGGGTCAGTGTCCTCATCTTGGTCAGTGATGAAAAATCATCACCTTGCCATATCTGTTGGATACAGATATCTTCTTAGATGTTATTAGGCCTATCTTGCAATATATGTGACCTGTAATATCGAAAGGTACTTTAAGGTCGGCATAGTAAATTACGAGATACAGGTCATTGAAGCTGAGCATAGTCAAAAATCACGTCCAAGGTCGAATTTCTAATTTCAGGTTCCAACATCCAAAATATAAGAAAAATGTATTAAAAACCAAGATAAAAATCCTCTCTCTATTCAGGTTTTACTAAGTACAAAGCTTTAACTTAAATTTTCTCAGAACTATAGTTTTCCAAATCAGCCCGATGCCTTTTACCAATTTGGATATAAGTTCGCAACCGAACATCAATAAACAAATGCAAGTAACAATGATTTGAAATGCATTCAGAGTTTTGTCTATTCTATCGGTCAATACTATTACTCAGAACATGCTTTTCTAAAACAGAAATGCATCAAATAATGTAGGCAGACTCCAACTTGATCCAAAACTGATGTGACTGGAGGAAACTTGTGATAACCTGAAGCACTGTACAGTCGACTGACGATGATAATGATGAATATTGGCCAATTAATTCAATTATTTTAGCATTGATTTGTTACTTTTATACATCACTTCTTCTGACGAAACATTTCCGTTTGTTATCTACTCCTGATAGCAAAATTTGGAAAAAATCAAAATTCTGTTTTTGATAATGAAAGTATCAAACTTTCACACCAGAATATATGGCATATTTGGAAAAAGAAATCTTCAGGTGAAACCACAAAATTCATCAATAAAGTTTTTTTATGAACAATAACATTTTATTCTATATCTAGAACAACTCAACTTAATTATGATGACCATGTAATTCATATAACAGATGTATTGCTTCTCACGTTATCACAGCACATACATATAAAATTAATGAAACTGAAGAATTTCTCAATACCTCATCGCAAAATACCCCCAGGCCACTTGGCTATGACAATTTTTTACATCCCAATACCTGATCCATTACCTCGGAATGGTTAACCTGCTGCAGCCCATAGGCCATGTCACAGAGTTGCTTTAATAACCATCTTCTGGAACTGCCAAATGTACAGAATTTAAGGGGGAATATGCCTTTGAAAGGCCTAAAAATGAAAATTGCAAATTCAGATAGAGGACAAAATTACCTTTCTTTTGCTTTTTGTTTGACAACAATCGGAGCTTCCGTTCAAAAGTTATGGTCGAAAATGTAACTTCACAAGCAAAATCTTTTGTTTTATTTCTTATGTATTTTATTGTTTTTTCAAGCTGCGATATTTAACGTTTTCGGCTTTAAAATTCTATATCTCGAAAAATAATTATGCTGTTGATCTCTAGTTTTCAAAAGAATGGTGCCAATAGCATCATGGGAACAATATTTAAGGGGGGTCACTAGTCAAAAAAAGAAAAAAATAATTATTGTTTGCCTTTTTTGATTGGTGACCCCCCCTTAAATCATATTACCATGATGCTATTGGCACCATTCTGGTTCATTCTATAGCCCAATCAGTATACTTCAATTTGCTTTTTATCCTATCACTCTAAGGTAAATCGTTTTTGAGATATCTTGCGCGCAGCGATGACATATCGTCAAAATTCACTTTTGAGTTATCGGCAATTTTGTCTAGAAACACTGATTTTTAGGGTTTTGTATATTTTAGAAACGCTGTATTGCTCTAATTATATATTACATAATTAGAAAGTGAATTATTACTAATAATTTTGAAAACTAGAGATCAACAGCATAATTATTTTTCGAGATATAGAATTTTAAAGCCGAAAACGTTAAATATCGCAGCTTGAAAAAACAATAAAATACATAAGAAATAAAACAAAAGATTTTGCTTGTGAAGTTACATTTTCGACCATAACTTTTGAACGGAAGCTCCGATTGTTGTCAAACAAAAAGCAAAAGAAAGGTAATTTTGTCCTTTATCTGAATTTGCAATTTTCATTTTTAGGCCTTTCAAAGGCATATTCCCCCTTAAATGAACTAATGCTGATGGTGATGAAGATTTGTGAAATGGATTTTTCAAGTTTTTCCCTTTATTTTCCCTGAAGGAGGGGGATCCTTAAGGTGTCTGGTCTAAGCTCCGTCCACGCGTACCAGTACGCACAAGTTGGTAAGTGCCGCAATACGCATGCGCATTATGCTCTGAGTAGTGTTTTGAAGCTAAAAATTGCCATATTTTGATATTTTTCTGGAAAATTAGTTTGGTGACCCCCAATTTTTATTGTTTTATTTGAAAGAACATAATTGTGTGCAACTTTTGTGAAAAAATTAACAAAAATGCTTGGGCAGATTTTTTAAATCAACACTAAATAATGTCACTTTTGCCACATTTCCCATAGACCCCTGTACTAATTTTCCAAAAAAAAACCCTCAAAAATAAACCGACTCTCATGCAAAAACGAGTCCGGTGACCCCCAATTTTTATTTTAAAAATCGGTTCAACATCAATAAAATATCATTCATGCCGATTTTTACTAGAAATCTTTGGGCAGATCTATCATGGACCAGACACCTTAAACACTTCAGGTGACCATTTATTCTTCGTTTTAAATCCATACAACAAGAATGAAATTTTAAAATATATTTCTATCCTGAAAAAAAACCAGACGAAATGAATGAAGAAAAAACTCAGTCAAGCGTTTATCACACATGAGAGTGTCATGGATGACCATCTCCCTCTGGTATCATTACATTAAATGATGTCATGCTCTCTTTTATTCCAAGTGTTTCTACCACGTCGCTTATTCATCAAATATCACTGAATAAGTGTTTAAGTACATACAGTGTGAAATTTGATCCAATCGCCCGACACATGTGGTACAAATTTATTGATGCCTTGCGATATATATAAGGTGCATCTGTACCATCTGTCTGGACTCTGGGGACCAGGAAGTTTTTTCAGGATTGCTTGAACTAAGTTATATTACACTAAAATAGCATGAAATGAATGCATCTGGATGTGTCTGTTGGTCTACATGTGACAGTTTAAGCTTATTTCAGAAGACTTCAATATTTATATAGCCAACACCATCACACTGAGTTGTTACAAATCTACCATCCCCTAAATATTGGCACTGGTAACACTATCATCATCATGAATATGATATACAAAAGTGAAATCTTTCAAATATGGTTGAAATTTGGCAACCATGTTCTAAAACATGAAAAAGGTGCGGAAAGCTCAAGAGATATTTAGTTTACTCTGTTAGAATATTTTCATTTGAACTTTATCTATTGGAGATGGTCAGCTTCATCTACCAAAGTTAACTTTTGAACTATGTGTTAAAAGAAGGTCATTCAATAAAAAAAAATCATGCTGAATGTTTGTTGGTAACCAATGGTTACATTGACAACTCTATAATAAGGCAAGGACCTATTTTACTACATATTGCTAGTAAATTGCCAGAAATTTTTGATATTGAAGAATAAACCTCCAATACACCAGGGCAAGGGGTACCAATCACATATCATCATTGTAATTTGTCAAAATACCATTATTCATCAATAATTTACAGATGATTATTAAGCCTATAACCCATAAAAGGTGACTCCATGAAACAACATAAATTTTAAGAAACTTTTATATCCGGATTTGAATATTGCTCTATGCTGTAAAGAATTAAATTAATTTGTTGCAATCTTTTAGTTGCTACGCACCATCCAATCACCAGTCCCACCCTTCTACCAACTAGGCTCACACTTACAACCCTACTTATCCTTGGTCAGGCTCTTAATGCGAATCCTTGAAATATCTTTGCACATTTATATTACAACACATTACTTTCATTTTAACAGCTATTTAATACACACACAATGTTCTTCCTTTTATTGATTTAAGGCAGAACATGGCTAAACACAAATGGCAAAATTAGCTTCAAAAATTTATAGGCAGGAATCAAATTTACCAAATTAAACATAGTCTGGAACTAGTCTGATTCAACATAATATAAAGTTACATGATAAATGGCCTCGTGTTTGCAAAGCACAATTTCTATTTATATATCTTCTGAAGATATATCCAGGCAGAGTATAAATTACATTGCACTGTTTTTGTTTTGCTCAAACAGCTCTGCAAATTGTTTTTCCATAAGCTGAGGTAAAGTTTAATTTATGTGAAACATTAAAAACTAAAGGTGAAATCAAGGGTAACTGTAACAAATTTACTAATGAAGGAAAATGGCAATAACATATAGCATTATGAACATGCTATGCAGTGAACCATTTTAGTTAATTTTGAATATGCAGTATAAAATATTGTAAAATCTATAAAATATAACTTTAAAGTAAGAAGTCAACATTTGCTATTTGAAAATTATATTGTACTATGCCTTTGAATCAAGTAATACAGGTAAATATTTAAAGGAGCATGGTCCGATTGCCTCAACATTTTTTCAAACTTTTTGAGATTTACGGTACAAAATGTTGCTCATATTTTTCTCAAAACCCATGTGAAATTTCAGGGCTGAGTTACGTTCCGTTTTGGAAGATAGGCCTATATGAAACTGTGACTTATTATGGTAACCATAATTAATTTTACATAGGCGGCTCTGAAATACAAAATTGCCCATAAAATCAAAACGGTTTACCGATTCAGCTGAAATTTGAAACTTGGACCTCTTGAGTTGTCTTTTTCATATGACATTGAAAATTAAATTTTGAAAAATTGGACCAATCTCCTTTAAGTAAAATTAGTTTCATTCAGCTGATTTATTTTATCTTGACTTTGATAAATTTACAGAAAGTTTCATCCCATTCCATCTAAAGATACGAAAGATGAGACATCAAATCAAGCAGAACAGACAAACACCCTCTCAAATATTTAGGTCTGTTCAGCTGTTTATGTTATCTTTCCTAAATCGTTACTTCAGACAAAGGAAATTTTATCTCCGCACAGATTACTGCCCTTGAAGAAAAAAAAAACTGAAATCAAATATGTGAGTTCATATACACAAAATGGTCATGGTATCACCAAAACATCCCTAAATGGTAATCCACAGACCAATCTAACTGATGGAATAATCCAAAGCTATTTGAAAAATTACTCAAGCAACAAAATGAGCAATGCAAGAGAGGAGGCAATCAGGAAAATTGAGCAAGCGACCATACACATGGCCAATTTAACTCGCTAATCCGGTATCCAGTAGCTCAATGTTGTTTATAAACACAGCGCAATCCGTGCTAAACTTAGGGAGCATGATGAATCTAGTTCTCATTTGTTAGAATGTCCTAATATGGGTTCCTGTAACTTAGCGGATGAGACTCGAGGCGAGTTTCATCCATATGATCATATGGAAATCATTGGATGTGATGTGAACTGAGCGCATTGGTGGGAGGGATATAAATAGCATCTCGCTGTGCAGTATTTATACTAAGTGTATCAACAACATCTCCAGACTTCTGTAGGTTGACATTTTTGTTAAGTTTTATCTGATGTTTTGTTTTTCTTCTTCTTTTAATTTATAGGAGTAAACCTCAATGATGGCCTATAACGAATATGAAATCTCAAATAGGGCCCAGGCCTAGGTGGAGAACCTCAAGTACATGGCCTGGATTGGGGCATGCATCTACTACTTTTTAACTGGTTCCCACAAAATACCAATTCCACAGAAAAAAGTGATTTTTCCCTTTTTATTATTATCTGCTAAGTTGAAAATCAGCACAAATTTTGAACATTTGGCTGTAAGTGACAAATATTCAGTCACACCATAAAGTGACCACTTTGGTGAATACCATAAAAATGTTTTAAGATTGACTATTTCTTAATTCTTTAAACATTGGAGAAATTACAAACAGTAGAGCTTTAGTTATATAAGCATGGGATAATGCTTGGTAAATTAAACTTTGGGTCTCTCATCCACTTCTTCAACATCATTTATTCTCTTTCTTAATTAAAAAAACGAAAACAGGTGAAAGATTTGCGGTCATATTACGGCACAATTTGATTCTCTTTGTCTACTAGTTCATTCTCCTGAACCAATTACACTGATAGTATGAGTGTCTCTGAGTCGCATCAAAGTGCACTTAAGTGATAAAGTACATAAATTGTAAAAGTACAATGTTGTGCCAAAACATGAGGGAAATCACCATTAATCATGTGAGAGGCCATAATGAAGAAAAAAGAGACGATGAGAAAGGCAACAATGGTCAAGATTATTCTTGAAAAACAAACAACTGAAATTTATTATTATGAATATCTTAAATGAGTGGCCAGAATTTTGTAATGGGTCAATACGCACTCACATAGCATCATATCAGTCCAGGCATGATGCAATCTCCTATCTTGGCCAAATATTTGGTCCTGTTTCCTATCAGTTCTTTAAGGAAATGGCATGTATTCAAAGGTTCAACTTCAAAATTTGAACAATACGAAATTAAAAAGCTCAGGTCTAGTCTAATCACAGGTCCAAAAATCACTCATATGAGTCATGCCCGTAGCCAGGGGGGCTGCGGTGGGGGGCGTCGCACCCCCTCCCCGAATTTGGCAATGTCCAAAAAAGGTCCACAAAAAATCCCTACATGTCCACCAAAAGAACACCAAAGGACCAAAACACATGAATGTTGGTCGTTTTTAAATTAAATACTACATAAAATGCTTGAAAAACTACTAAAAAAACCCTTTTTTTTTTGTTAGCTTGTCACTTTGTCAAAACCACTAAAATTAGTTTAATAATAATAAAACATATTTAAGAAACGCCCAAAACAAATGTCACTGAGCGCTTTACAAATGTGAAACACAAGGCATGACAAATAAAACATCAAAGAATATCAAAAACCTTAAATCTACAGCACATAATATGAAAATGGTCCGTGACGCAACCTGAGAGACGCAAAGAGAAACAGCGTCAGAGGATGCGCGTGAAGCAACATATTGCGTCACGAATCAATTTCAAAGCAAAAACAAGTTAAAAACATTTTAAAGTCAACTCAATAAGATTAAAAAGTTATAGCACAGGGTCGACCAAAACGATTTTTTTTCCTCCAAAAGGTCCACTTTTTGAAAATCCGCACCCCCTTGAAAAATTCCTGGCTACGGACCTGTGAGTGTTTGCTACATTTTTAAATGTATGTACCACAAAAGAAGGATGTGCTTAAAGCGGTTTGATTGATCACAAATATTCACTGTTTCCATTTAACAGCATCCATGTCTGTTGATTCTTTACTGCATGTAGATTCATCATTCAAAAATGTAACAAATGAGTTTTGAATTGCAACATAAGTGGAGCCCTGGATAGTCTCGCTCTTTTGATCAAGCTGAAAGTCCGCAAAACAATTACCATGTGTTAAAACTTGCAATCATCACTAAAACATTAGGTGATCAATGAATTGTTACGAAAAAGTACAATGGAAAGAAGGGCAAAATTTATGAACCATGACTCAAGATACAACGATTTTGGCAAGGAACTAATTAATAGTGTTTTCTTTGCACACATTTTACCTTCTTTGTTTCAAGTTATAGCTGATGTGTATTCTGCTGGTAAATCAGACCTACAACTGGAATTTTGTCTATATGTGTCCTGCTCCCACAAAACCCGAACAAAGTCGCCACAGCACTTATGGAGTTACAGCCCAATGAACATGCCACAAATCAATAGAAAACATAGGAATTTTCAAAGCAAATATTAATTTTCCATTGGTAAAAACTAAAGCAATGTTGATGAGTAATATAATAGTAATACATCATTTTAAAGCTAATATAATTTCAGCATTTTTAATATGGGCAAATCAGAAAAATGATTTTTCCTGACTTTTTGCGGGTTTCGTGGGAGCAGGTCACATATGGTATGCAAGACTGCATGCTTTTAAGATGGGCAAGATTTATTGGCATCACTATAATTTCTGATTTTAACAAGGATGGTAATTGCAAAGTTATTCCAGAGGAATAAATCAAAACTGTTAAAAGGTAGTGCCATTGATTATTCAGATCTACAATTAAAGCCTTGATTTAAATATTTAATGGACAACAACAGTTTTGTTTAAGAGTGTTTGTAATTGTTGTAGCTTCACAATGATATCATGAAATTCAAATGCTGCTATTTTCTACAATAAATTCATAGTCTAAGGCCCGTATTTCAGAAAGGAGTTAAGCTAAATCAAGGTTTTATTTCTCGTCAACAGCAGGACTCATTGAACTATTCTGCTTAAAAGCTGCAATGATGCGTATCATTCCTGGACAGTTGATGCTTAGTTAAACAATTGTTTAGCTAAACATCTTTCTTGAATACGGCCCTAAATGTTTATTGATCATAGTCCAAGGGGAGACGTGTCAGTTATATTTAGAGATAGATATCTCAATGTAAAATGGCCACTAATACCTGACGACTCAAAAAGCCACCCTAAAAAGGACGATGACATTTTGTACAATCCCAAAAATAATGTTACTTTTTTCAAATTTAGCAAAAAGAAAATCAAGGATATTTATTTCAAAGTGTCATATTTTTGGAAAGTAAAATATACTCTTTTCTTTTTCATCCAACACAACATAGGCCTTATAATTTTCTTAATTTTTGATGTTTTCTCACATTAAATCCACATGTTACAAGCCTATCTATAATAAGGAAACCTTTTTTTGTGTGTGTTTTATTATGAACATATACATCATAAGCTATCCACTTCTGAGTTAAGCCAAAAAAATGTCTTGTTATTTTACAGTGTATTCAAATTTGTTGCCAATGAATGATTCATGCATCAGACTCAAAAGATCCCAATTTATTTGAACACAGTTCTATCTGCTTCTGTACTATTGTTTTAACTGTGTACAGACAAACCACAATTTCACGGCCAATTTGATCGTGTCTTGGGGTCATATTGTAGCTATTCAATGTCCTGATATAATGTGACCAAAGCATACAAAGTAGCAGTTCAAAATAATGGATTATTTACATTGTTGGCAAAACATAGGCCAATTAAAGTTACCAGAGTGGTGCCGTTTGGGTCAGCTGCGAGTCAATTTGCATGGATGCAAACATTAGTTACACAAGTAAGGGTCAATTTACCCTCAGCCTCCAAACATAATTTTTGCTACCAAACATTTTGTTGCTACGTTAAACTATGGGGCAGCACAAGCTGTTTTGGGTTACATATCGATTTTGGGTTTAGACACTGATATAGGTTTTTTACACACCCTTCTGGGTATTCTAGACACCTTTTTCAAATCAGTTTTGTAGACATCTTTCTCTTGTTGACACCTTTTTGACACCTATGGCCGCCCATAGTTTGAAGTCACGTATAAAGTGACCCTAAACCTGTGCAGTCAATTCATATTCCAGAGACAAATATTTCAATATTGCAAAGAAAAGTTATATATAAACTTATCAAAATGAGATGATTTTACACTTAAACGTTTCAGCACGGAAGGCAGCCGTGGCCGCCCAAATGAACATTTGTTAAGTGGAGATATGGTCAGACAAAGTTGGTCATGATAAAAAAAAAGTTCATTTGGGCGGCCACGGCTGCCTTCCGCACTGAAACGGTTAAGAAAAAAGCATTTTGTATGCACAACTTATAGTCATGAAAAACACAAATTGTAACTGCTTTAAACTTGCAAACTGTGTTTCTCTGCCAGTAATATTACCAATATTCCACTCCTGATTTGTATCATCAAAATGAAGATGTAAGATTCTCAATCAAACTTTCCATGCTAATATTTACTTAAAGTCTACAAAGTTGAGTCGCGTGTGTCGGCAATGCGTTAAAGTGTCTTTGATAATGCCGCTTCACACCGACTTCTTAAAAGAAACAGTGTTTTTAAACCGTGGGTCATCTGAAGTGGAAGTACTGTAATTAAAATGCCCTCAAAAACTATGAGCCCTAGGTGAAGAGATTTTACAAGCCGATAAAGCTTCTGCAATTATTCCTATATAGTTTTCCATTTCATTAGTAATTTTTCGCCATGAGGCATCATATTATTGCATATTCAGTCATTTCATGCCACTAATAAATCTTCACATTTTCATGCCAGTTCTGTCACAAAAATCATGGAATTAGCACCAGTTCAAGATGACAAGAGGCATATTTTGACATTTTCAGCTGTCTTTTTTCTGCATGATGCACTGGTCCTTCAAAGAAGATCTATAAAAAAAGATTTTTCTAGAACATTGACGAAACTTAACTGATGGTTTTTGTTTCAAAATGAGTTCTCCAATACTAGATCATTAATATCGGCCAAGGCGTTACGTAATTATGACATCATAAAGTACTTTCAAAATCAGGCAAAATGGCCACCAAATCAAAAATTTTGCTGTAAAAGTTCTAAATTTTCTTGCTAATAAAGAAGGGAAATGATCATAACATGTCTTGCAGGTTTGAGTCTTAAAGCATGCATACATTTTTCAAAATCCCCCTCCCCCCTTGCACCCCAACTTTGATGGTCTACTCTAATCCCACCTTAGGTGGTATCCCCCTAATTTTTTCATCAAAATGATTGCAAAGGATGTAAAAGAGATTACCCAAATGACTGGGGTTGGTTGCTTTTGCATTTTTATGTAGCAGGAAAAAAACTTATGGTTGCAACACCCTACCCCCCCCCCCCCCCCCCCCCCTTTGGAGGATGAGATGCTAAATTAAATGCTATTGCTAGCGCTAATACTCATTTCAAACGAAAAGGTGAACTGTTTTTATCAATTGAGTGAACCCAATGAGGTTTAATCCATTTTTGTAACTAAGCCCACCACCACAAGTTCCACAACCAATTTTTATGTTCCCATACCTTTTAACCACAAATCCAGATACACAATCTCACTAAACTGCAACAGTGAAACTCCACACTACAATCCCACACTTGAGACTGCTTGAAATCTTGACATAACGCATCAAAACGGAACTGTATTTAAACTGAGCATAACGCTCATTCCGAAAATTCGGGTGCCAATGCAGTTGAAAAAAATGAAAAAATAAAGTTGCTCAAATATTTTTCTTTTAAGCGTTTTTTATTAGTAAACTAGTCATGGACATTGAATCCAAGTGATTTGTCAACACCACTTCTATATTTTTTCTGTTATAAAGACTTGCCCATTTTTACATGGTGGGCAATGGGTGAGCTACGTTACCTGCTCAATTTTTAAGTATTGATACTCGCCAATTTTTTGCATTTGTAGGCAAGTGTATCCTTCATATGCACTGTTAGTGCATAGAAAAGTCATGAAACGGTAGTTATAAGTTCTGTAGAGGTCAGTAGTAACGTAGATCACGGTAACGTAGCTCACTGTTTTTGCATGTTTTAATGCACAAAACATACATTAGACCATTTACTTAGTAAATTCTAATATAAACGAAGTAGTAGTGTATATCTCTATCACATACTAAAATGGAATTGCTGCAATGCCTGTGGTTACTGAGATATATGGTTACGTAGCTCACATTTCTTAACATGGTCGGTTCAAATTTTCATGTTCAACACTTTCTTTCGTCAAACATGAATAAATTTGACATTTTCTATTATAGTTTTCAAATTCACTGGAATGTTTGCTGTCAGCATACTTAAATTTTGTTGGAATTGCTGTTTTTCCCCATCAAATAACGGTATGCCAAACTTAAGTAACGTAGCTCACACGATGTTGGTGGAAAATGAATTTCGTTTTTGAATTATGGAAAGATGTCATTAAATTTGGAAATCATTGTTCAGATACAAAATGCTGATCGTTTATCTGTTTAGAAATTATAATAGGCTTGAAAAAGTATTATATACTAAAAGAAAATGAGCATGTCCAAAAGTAACACTTTTGCGATGGAAACTCATTTTTAGCTATTTTTCATGTTTTTCGCTACTTTGAAGGCATAAATCAGAGTCATAATGGCATTAAAAGTATGACAAACCATATATGACCAAGTAGATTTTGACAAGCCCTACCCGAAAATTGCAGTACTGGAAGAGATAAAGGCACTGGAAGGTTTTTGTGGACAAAAGAACGTAAAACATGCTATTGGCACCCGATTTTTTGGAATGAGCGTTAAGACAACACTGATATCAACGTTCAAATATTGACATTGCTTCGTTCTGTGACATTATTGGATGTCATCTGTAACTCCAGTTTAAACACTACATCATATTTTTCATGTGTTTAGCATTATAAGACATGATTGTGATGGTGTAGTATTTTTATCCATGATCAGTACTACCATTACTTCGTTTGGAAAATAAATTCTTTCTGTACAGTGTAATGTAGCAGTCAGTGACGAAACCAGAAATTTCAGTCGAAGGGGCGGGCAGGGGCAAGACAATTTTGCAGGGGGCAAAAAAGATCTTGTTCAGACAGTGACTGTCAGACACAAAAAGGTACACCCAAAGTTTCCTGTAGTAAATCATCCAAATTTTGCTAAAATTCATAAAAATGTGTACAATTTTGGTGGAAAATCAAGAGTTTTTTCTTGATTTTTGCCAAAATTGTGCCATTTTAATTTTGGAAAGTTTTGAAAAACTAACCCATAAAAGGGTTAAATGTACTCTATATTGAAACTCTGTATTTTTCTTGATTTAATTTTCCCCAATGGTTACACCACTGGTAGCAGTTTGGTTTTTATCTACTGTAGATAGCTAATCTTTAAACCTTTTGGAATATGTGCATCTCATCATTATCATCATCATCGTTAGAATCTAAACTTATAAAAACTTCTTACACAACACTTTTACGAAAGGAGGTCACATAATACATTGTAATAAGCAACAAAACATATGTTTAAAGTTAATATGATCAGATGACTCACTACAATGTGTTCAAAAATACTACAAAGTATCCGGGCATGTTTATAAAATAAAATGGTGAATGAATGCCAACATCTTTGCAGCCCTTTTTTAATCATACTCTCAATAAAGCCCATTCCCAGGGGATATTTTTGGTGAAATTATTGCAATAATGCCATAAAACCATCATCTACCTGACTGGGGACTGGAGGTATAATCTATTTTGCAACTCATTTATTATTAAACAACTAAATCACACCATGACGCTTCAATGATTCAATCCATCTGGTTATAATATTTCATCAAAATCACTATTTTTTCTATATTCTTCCTAAAAAGTTTTTCCGTGATGAACTCATTGTGGCTTAAAACAAAGACAAATCTGTTGGTAATTAAATTACGACTTAGTTTTCCTGTCCATTCTCGATGAATCCCCTTAGGGTATTGTGAGCTCTTTTAGAGCCGGTAGGATCACATAGCTTATGAGTATTGACCCAAACGATGCACAACTGCCAATTAAATGCATCTTTAAAGCGCACTTAACAGGAAAGCTGAACAAACCACTTCAAGTGAATATGTTATAAGTGTGTACTTCAAATGCAAACCTTAAATGCAAACAAGAATTCTTCACAACATTTACCTTTTTTTCTAAATAGACTATAGCTTTGTTTTCTAACAGAAGCATCCTATCAATTTAGTCAAATTTTGATTAAAAAATAAATTTAGGTCCCATTTTTGGTATGCTATTTTAACTAATTTTAACTACAATAGGCTAAACTATTGGATATACTAAGAAAATTAAGCTAAGTAGGATAAATCTTTAGTCTATTTTCCTATAAAC
>JXSR01S044869.1:30390-54377 GCA_000969725.1 Ophiothrix spiculata
GGTCTTATTAATTTGGCAATTCAAAAATACTCCTGAGGATTTACATTTGTGAATTCTGAAATTTGACAGTATCACTGTAATTAAATCTGTATCATTTTTGTGCATTATATATAACCTTAACCAGTGGCGTAGCCAGCACGGAGCAAGGGGGTGCAGACTGCTCCCCTTGACAAAAAATTGACGGGAAATCGGGACAGCAAGCGGGAAAAATCAGGAAGGACAAGAAAAATGAGAGAGCAACTGGTAGACAGGAAACACAGGGCTCTGAAAATTGTGTCAAGAGATGTGCAGAAAACGCTTAAAACCTTCTTTTTTTTTTTGCTTGTCAGTTTTTAAAATCGACTTGAATTTATTTTGGGTGTACGAAAATGGATTTGTTACCGGGGAAAAACTGGGAAGAAATGTACAACCGCCGGCGGGAAAATCGGGAAAAATCAGACGAAATGTCTTTGCCCCCCCCTGACCAAAAAGTCCTGGTAATGCCACTGACCTTAACATTTTAGCAAAATTTGTTGAATCCCTGAAATGCATTTTCAATACGCATTTGTACTGCTACATTTTTTGTAATACATCCAGTGTAGTGGAATGTGCTCTGAGAAGAACACAGCAACATAAATACCCTAAGTGGGGAATTAATCAGGCAGCTTGCTCCCTGACAAAACACCCTACAGATATCTACAATATTAGCGTTCTATGCAAATTATCCATGTTAGTTTTTAAGACAAAAATCACTTTGATCGTGAGCTAAGGATCGTTGATATATACAAATACAACTAACAAGTAGGACTGTATTCAGAAAAGCGATATTATTTGAAAAGGCAAAAAATATGTTTAAATTTGATTTCATCTATAATCCTAAAATTGATTACATAATATTTCTAACATCATTTTTACCCTTGCTTGATTTTCATCTCTCTATATATTATATTGGAATATGGAATTTAATGTTTCATCATCAATATATCACTGACACTTTATCAACAAAAACATATTCATCTTTCAGCTAAAAAAATACCTTTAATATAAATTGGATCTGTTCTCTAAAAATGGGATGAAAAAGGACACATCATTAGACTGCAATTAATACTTGATCAGAATGCATTGGAAAAATAGAGGATAACCATTGCACATATATTTTAGATGAAGCTATTAATTTAAATTTGCAAAAGGAGGATTCCGTTTTTTAAAAATGCATGAAGCCATGCCAGCCCAAGAGAATATATCGTGAGTATCCCATCATGCATCACTTCCTATGGGAAATTTTGTACAGGAAGTCATGTGAGTAGTTAGTGATGAAACATGCCCAAAATGCAAGATTTTAACCATTAACTTTGATTTATGGACATTTCATCACTAACTACTAACATAATTTCCTGTACAAACAATCCCATTGGAAGCAATGCATGATGGGATACACATGATATCTTCTCTTTGCCAGCCCTATCCATTACCCAATTTATCCACAACATTGAATTCTGTGATCAGGGAATTCCGTTACTCAATTTAGCCAGGTGCTCAGTGACAGAGCTACTTGTGAATTGCATTACCAATGCAAATAACCAGTCTCCAGTCAGGATGGGAAAAATAGGTTTCGAAGTCTTGGGACGCAAATGCGATTTCGAGCAAATTCAGCCAGGTCACAGGTAATATGTGTCCTGCATAATGCTGTTATTACAGTCATAGACGGCCAATTTGTATTGCTGAATTAAATTTAAGAAATCGTCTTATTAGATTTTACAGAAATCACCTGGTTGTAAAATCAATATCTAACTGGGATCAATGCATAAATAATGATTAGGAAATTTTGTACATTTAACAATGGCGCATGTTTCATGCTTGAGTATGGGGTTAATGTATAGAACCATTTGTGTATAATGTACTGTATAATGATCATAATTTTATTAAAATAAACCTAGAAAAAATAGTTTCTTTCGGAACGATCACTCTCCAGTATCAGTCTTGACCACACTTTATGAATATTTTAGGATTTCAACTCACTAGATGATTATTAAATGATTCTCAAAAGTTTCAGGAAATCCCATCACATTTCTTCATCTCCAAAATTAATATTTCAAAGGTTATTAACATCATGCTTTACAGAGGTGAATGACATTCTAATCAATATCTGATTGCATCTACGAGAAATCCTCAAACATTCATTTGCTAATATCGGCTGACACGGATTCATGTGCCAAATATTGTTAGAGCTTGACAATAAATAATTTATATCTGATCACAAACTAACTGCACAAATGTAATCTCTACAAGTTACAAATTTCATTATGGCAAATTTCTTTATTGTCATACAGTGTACTTTAAATTAGTTCTAAATTCTACAGTTTTAGTTTCACAAAACAACTGATATGTTAAAAGACCATACAAAATGGTGGAATAATCAAACTAAGCATAGACAAGCGCGGACATCCGGGCATCTTGTTTACATCCGGGACTTTTGTCCGATAAAGCGTGGTGAAAACAATTGCTGAGACCCCATTCAACTCAATGGAGAAAATGATGGCTCTAGGAAATTTTGATTGATTCTAGCAAATTTAAAAAAAAAATTTGATTCCAAAATCAAGTGAAATGTGTGTAATTCAAATCACAACAAGATGAGAAACACCTCATCATTTCACAGATTTTTTCCTCGCTAAAAAAAAAAGAAAGTGAAGGAATATCTGGCAGAAGTATTGATTGTTTTCACCACGCACAAAGTTCAACACCAGTTATTTTTAGACCACTGTGCTGCGTATGACATAGTTCCATTTTTGGCTATTGTGGCCATAGCTTTAGATATTCGACTGACAGGACATGATACAACGAAACCTTAATACAATATCATTGGGACATTTGGTTATCATATCAGTAGGCCAGGCATTTTTAAAAAAACTGTACACATTTTGGGACCCAAAATAAATAAAAATATTATCAAATTTTTAACACATTCATTTCATGGGACCTAAAATAAACTCTTTGTTCTTTTAACAGTACCGGTACGGTATTTATTTTTGATTTTCAAGAGTTTGATAATGAGCTAAGTTCCATTTTACAATATTTTAAATTATTAAGTTTGGCTGCGTAATATAATGCGTCGTTTAAACTCGAGCGTAATGTGAGTGATCATCGATGTTTCACAAGCACTGGAATTAGACCAATCACGCACTGTAAATATGTGTGCAAACGAGTTGACTTTCACGCAAACAGGGCAACAAGAATCGTTCTCCAAAAACCCCGCGAACGGACAAACTTAATTCTCCAAAACACTGTATATAATCTGCCCACAGTATCAATCAAAACTTCTCTTTGCTGTACTCAATATTGGCATAGCTTCCGATGTCTTTATCATGAGCCTTGGAGATAAAACATTACTATGGACTTTGCATTTAATTTCTTGTGGACATAGCAAACATGAATGCCAGATAATTTCCGGAAGTGATGATAGCCGAGTTTATAGACCTGTCAAATATCAAATTCAAACATTTTCAGTGATCATCAATGAGGCTTTTGCTATAAAAAATGTGTGTTTGATACTGAGTGATAAATCTACTACCCCTGTTTATTTTCATGTAATATATATAAAAAATATAAATGTTTTGGGCTTGTATTCGGCTGAAAGACACAAACTCAAAGTGTGATACAATTCCAAGCCATAATATTTTTTGTACTGTGGGGGATAACAAATATTATTGGAAATGTTATTATCTTATTAGCGAGTGGTAATTGAATTAGGCCTACAGCATATATGATTATGATGATAATAATAATAAATAGTCATATTATGATCATCATAAACCTTAGATCTCATCATTTTCTGTATAATCACATTCTTTTATCACACTTGAACATGTAATATTGTTTAAACTTTTATGATATGGCCAACGAGATATATGGCCTTTGAGCGATTACTGCAATGTAAGCATTTTGAATAGGTTTTAAACTAGGAAATCAATAATTGTTTTGTTTGATTATAATACATTTCATGCCTGACTGTTGGTCTTTTAAGAAGTTTGTTCATTAAAAATTCATAACCCACCAAGTAAAGTCTACAGAATAATCAATATGTCTTTAGAATTTAAATAAAAGAAAATTATGAAATAAGATAGCTGCTATGACAGATATGTATGGCAATTGGCATATTATACATGATTCATTCATTTAAATTTGGACTGTCTTATGTGACCTTCATTGCTAGGGTGTGGCAAAAATAGCAAAATGGAAAACTTACATCATAAATGAAGTATTTGATACCTTTATTTAAAGGTGCTGTAAAATGCTGATTATATTGTTTACACTGCCTAAGAAATTGAGAAATAATACAATGTAAGTTCAACACTAGAAAAAGTACAGCACAGAGTTCAACAGCCATCCACAGAGAATTCATTAACAAGATAATTATCCTAATTATCTTTGAAATTAGAACACACATTTATGAAATTTAATAACAGATCATATTGTATTTCTTGAAGAATATTATTACAATCTGTAGCCAAAAATAGGTGTGATTGATACTGTGAGTTTATATCACATTCATCATCTCAGCAAGACTTGGAAACTTGATGAGATTGAAGCTACGTTGATTTAAAATAACACAAAAAGCGTGTCACAGTTTTGAAACCAAGATGAGTTGAGCTTTTCTAGGGGTGGGTTTTTTTTCAAGAAAATTGCCATAATTTGCCCCTGATTTGTATTTGCAACTTGGTAAAAAGTTTCCATAAGGCACACATTTAAAAAAAAAGTTTGTTTCCTGTCGGTGGTCAAAAAACCTAAATGCAAAATGCGTTTTTTTATTCTTTATTTATTTATTTATTTACACATTCGGCTATAACATCAAACAGATCTATATAAAAACATTTACAGTAGATAAAATAAGATTACATTTAAAACATGAGGAAAAATCTTGCCTCAGTGAGCTAGCCTGGAGGAGCCAGGAGCAAAAAATCGCTTTCACCAAAACAGTGTGGCACCTTCTATTTTTGTTTTCTTTTTTTTCCTATTGTTCAAGAAGTGCTAAGGCAAATTTTGATCGAAAATCCGCATGGGTGATGATTTTTTCAGTAAGAAACCTGTCCAGTTCTAAGTTTTTGTTGAAAAGAAAACACTTCTTTAATAAAAATTTTGCAATTTTCCCCGTTCTTTTTATCAAATTGGCTATTTTGATTTTCGTTTTCTAAAATATCAAATAAAAAAATGAAATGCGCAAATAATGACGCCAAGACGAAATGCGTGTGGCGCACGGGAAACAAACTTGTTTTTTGTTTTTGCCTAATCACGTAACTACCAATTTCTGTCTTCTGCAACTTATATTGACCCATGTCTTGGTCATGACGGGGCATCTGGTAAACCATTCGCCTAATGTGTATTCAGCTTTCTAAATTTATGTTGTGCATTGTGAGAAAATGATGAGAAATCCTGATTTATGTTCTGCATTGTGAGAAAATGATGAGAAATCCTGGTCAAAGTGTCTCAGACTTACCAGTTCTTGTGAAGCATAATTAGGTAGGTTTCTGTCTACAGAGTAGTAGCAATAATCAAAGGAGAAGTGCTTGACTCGCTCTCTGTGTCTATCACCAGCCGCCTCGGGACTATTGACCTGGAAAAAAAAAGAAAACTGAAAATTTTGAAGGCTTCTGTAGACTGTCCAAATTTTACTGAGCCTCCTTACAAAAATTATGTGTTTGGCGAAGATCCATCATCCATCTTTTGTTAAAGAGAATACACTATAGAACATTGAAATTGATGACTTTTAACAACTGAAACTACCAGTATCCTTACAGTGCAAAATGCACCGCAACCGGACCGCTAATGGATAAAAGGAATCTGACCTCTATACATCTCAACTAGACAAATTGTTTTAATTATTGGATATTACACTGCTGAAACAAAAGTTGTACACCATACAAACAAATTGGTATGACATTAGTCTCAGAGTTTAAAATTCATTAGAACAAGTTTATTTAAATTCAGAGATTTATACAGTGATAGCTCAGTATATACTAGCTTTCAAGTTGGCTGAAGTTCAAACCAAACAACAAACTTGAAAATGGAGGTAATAAAACAAATTCATCTCTTTCAGCCTCACTTTTTTTGCAAGTTCAAAACAAATTCAAGTGCACTCCAAATGACTGAATATATACGTTTTTTGTATATTCTATTTTAGCTTTCAGCAAGTAATAAGCTGTCATGTTATTTCACCTTCGCTTGCTCGGTAAGAGATCAGCTATTTATTTGATAATTGAAGCCTCATTACTTTCAGATGAACAAGCGCTGACATAACAGTAGCTGATTGAACTTATCACCAGGACACACAGCGACCTTAACACTGGAAACAAAGAATGCTTCAACTGATCTGCAATCATAAATGTTCACTTTTAATTCACTGTTGTATACATGTAGATTCAGCGAGAGTCTTGTTTTGAACACTGTAAAACAAGAAATATTTGTGGAAAGAAAATTTTGCGAATTTCAGAATCTGGGGTTTTTGGCGGCATTTTAGTTTCACTAATTGCATCAGCATGCCATTGAAATCATTGTACATGTATTAGTAATATTGGCGGCAAATTAATTTTGCGATTTTGGGGTATTAGCTAAATTAAATTGCTAGCAAATATTTCTTGTTTTACAGTAGGTGTCTACATCTTTTTATTTTATTTGGTTTATTCCAGGGTATATTGAGCTACAATATAATACAAATTTATATTGACTGCATTAAGGGGCAAGGCTAAAATTATTTGACCAAGATGATCTCAAACCATGAATATTCTCAAAGCAAAGCTGACGGCATATTCATGTATTTGTTTTTTCTTGCTGGTCATTTTTATCTTTCCCTCAAGATTGCAAAATTATCAATCATTTCTTTATTAAAGGGTCATTCCATGTCGATTCACCCAATGCATTACACCTCACCTCCTTCAAATTAGCTCAAATTTGGATTGCAGGGTTATTTTAACTTCTAAAGAAAGCCCAAATTTCAAAAATGAACCTTTTGTCATTATAACCTGTTGTCTTTGCCAATTTTCGCGTAAATGGACGCACCCGCAAATGGGTTATTCTCTAAATATGGGGGCCAATGTGTGACATGCACATTTTGAATGGTAAAATATTAATTGCCTTTTATTGTTTAGAAGGATGCTCATATTTGCTAAATTCATTTTGTATCTTGAAGGGGGTCATGTGTGAAGTCCTCAACAGGAGTATCAGCTAATTTTACCAGTATTAACATGCTCAAAATATGAAAATCGTTGGACAAAACTGTCACACCCGTAACGGTGTCACCTAAGATATGCAGGTTACATTTTTTAACATTTAAACCTATTCTATGTTTCAGCTTTTGTCACATTTATGTAAACCCATCATTGCCAAAACTTAAAAGAGTATTACTTACTGAAATAATGGCATTGATTTAATTTTCTCAGCCGAAACTAAAAATCACACCCGTAACGGTGACACTGTAACACCAAAATTTATCATGTCATAATTCATATATTAAAAGCAAGTGTCACATTCAATTTATTTTGCACTAATTACATCCACCTCAAGTGCACATTAAAGTTATTTTGAAACATAAAGTATGACTATATATAGTCAGAATGCAACTGTAAAGTGTCACACTTTTAAGTGACACCAAGTCAATCTGACAAAATTTAGAATTGCTATATTTTTCAGGTTTTTCAAGATTTGGATTTCATTCCTTTTTTAAATGTTTTGTTTCATGAAATACTTTGTAAAATTACTTTAAAAGAAATATTATGACAGTTTCTGTACATATTATGCTCACTTAATGTCACCACTCCGTAACGGGTTTTTGTGACACCAAATGTTACGGGTGTGATGACTATTTTGATGAAGTCAGTGTGCTGGAAATATTGAATGTAAAAGTGACAAATTAGTTTTCTCTAAAACATTTACCATTTGTCAAAATGTTTATTGAGAAAAAACATCTAAATTAAAAATACACAGGGTAAAAGGATGTTTTTAAACCAACCTCTTTTAATGTCACACAAAATTGCCTAAAAATGATGATTTTTTGCTCCTTTTTGTTCAAAATTCATAATATTTTTAGGTCGTCAACAAAATGTCAAGTATTCCAATATTTATGTAGGAATATAAGCAACACATTAAAACAAATAAATTGAGTAACTTAACTATTAAAACATGTTTAAATTTATCTTGAATGTCCCCAAAGTTGAATTTCACCACTGGCCCCCATATTTAGAGAATAACCCAAATACGAAAACAACTGCGTCTCTGTAACCACTGAACCACATTTGTTGAAATTGCTGTCATTTGGAAGCTTATGGCATGAGCAATCTAAATTTGCTATACTTTTTCATGTTGTTTAAATCATACTGACCTTGAAATATATAATTTGACCTTGAATTTGACCTTGTGGACAAGGTAAATACCTGATTTTTTTTTGTTGGAAAATACTCCCTGGGGTGTTTTGTACAACATACCAGTACCAAAAAACTAAAAATATAATATTTTTGTTTGTTTTCCAACTCTACCCAAACATAGGAATGTGCAAAATTCCTATACCTACAACATACACATAGTGCAACATAGGCACTGATTTTATCAGTAATGTACAGGAATGGGTAAAATGTGATAAAATCATTGCCTATGTTGTGTACTATCTTCATTCTATTTTTGTATTATGTTAGTTATTATCGTCTAGAATTAAGGTTGGGCCGATCCACCCTAAATCGGTAATTGCCAATTCCCGATTCAATCGGCCCGATCCAATACCGATCCCGATTTTGTTATGAAGTTACTTAAACTCTCAACAGAAATAAAGTGTTAAGTATCACTGGTACGTTTTCCATGAATTTGATCATCTACATGTATTAATGTAGAAATTGAAATAATGATCAAGATTGACAGTAAAAGAAATGAAAGCAAGTTACTTTGTTAGTCTGTTTGGTCCAACAAGGCAGAATGCTTGCGTTTTAAACACATTTTATGGAGATTTCCAGCTACATGTTCAATCAAGCTGTTGTGGTATGTATGGATTGGTTGGCTGAATCGGTAGAATTCTGTGATTTTTGCCGATCCCAATACGTCATCGATCTCACAATAACTGGCCGATTTCCGATCCTTGAATCAGCCCATCACTAGAATGTTGCATAAAGATGATTGAATTTAATAAAGCAATGCTTTAAACTTACCTTGATATTTCTGATACTCAGTACATTATCTCCATTTATATCCACAATATTGGTGGCATCGGACTCCTCTTCCCTGAAGCAGAACAAAAAACATCAGATTAGATTTAAACCTAGGTCCTTTCCAAGGCCGTGTGAACTTTGTCCTGTGATTCTTACTGATTTTGTTAAATTTATTCATACATCATCTACACTGAATGGCGGACATTAACTTTCAACTCGTGGTGAAGACAGCTTTCAATCAAGAATTTGATCATGTTGGCACATCATGTGCGACTTACAAGTTAAATACAATGTATGAATTTGGGTACTTTCCGGACATATCATGATATAAGTATCCAAAAATAACAAACTTCTAGAAAATTTATCGGACTGAATATCTCAGCAAAAAGTTTGGTTTGTTTATAAGTCTATTTGTCACAATTTTAATTTACAATTCATCGATCTTGAGAGCTATGAACGAGGGCGGCGGGCCATTAAGTACTGGTGCATGCTACTATATGGGTGCTGAAAATTGAATCTAGGACTACATGTAGATAGGATCTCTATCAATTACCCAGATATCTTGGATGTATACAGCTGATATTCTTGTCTTCCAATAGGATCTTTGGACATTCACAAGAAACTTAAAGGCGACTCATAGAGGGGACATTTTTTGCCAATTTTATTATTTTTTAATATTTTCAATTATTTAAAAAAACAAATCTGAAATGGAATTCACAATTTAGTATAGTATCTTGATGATAAAGCATAGACGTAGTAGCCGTAGCCTCAGCCATAGGAAGCGAGACAAGCAATTTATTTTAGCCTAAAAAGTGATTACATTGTTGGGCTAGTTGTGTGCTATGATTTGTAGGCTTGTTGTTGTTTTACTAGTGCACTACATTTGTAAGTGTGCTGCAATTCGTACGATTCACTGACACTGCTGGGTGACTAGTCAAGAGTCTGTGTGAGCATTTACTAAATTGTTGAAACGAGTCGAAACTACTGTTTTTGTACAATTGAATTGAAATTTGGTTGGACTTGTCTTTTTCCTAGTTCCATAATGATATTGGCAATGCAATAAAATATCAATATATTCGCTGGTAAAGCAGTTATGTAATAAGCTTATGCTTCGCGTTTGTACAGAAGCTTCAAGGTTTGAAAAGCGATCAATAGCAGTATATGGCTCAATACACCGGTCCCAGGCCAGTAATAACTCATGAACTGCAAGTTTTTGTTTTCATCTGAAATCGGCTTCTAAAAAGCCTTTTGTTAGTACTTACTTTTTACTAAGCGGTCGTACTCTGACGGCCACCTTTACATTCGCCATATCTTTTGCATAAATATTCCAATAAGCGTCATTTTATCATCCAAAATTTGGTCAAATTCAGCAAAAACATCTCGATCAGTCGACGAGAAAGTGTACAAGTTTCACGTATCTCCATCAATCAAATTACTGCTGGAGCAATCGTTGTGGTAGTGAAGTGATTCCCGATATTTTATTTTGCACTACCAATTCAACATTGAAAATGCGGTTAGTAGAGAGCCAACGAAAATAGAAGGCGGGGCGTAGTAACATTTTATCAGGGATTTTATGTCAATCATTTGATTTCATTCATAAAACTTGCCCTGAAACAGAGTGAGGGCTATCTGCAAAATATTAAACAATCTCTCTGACAGGCTGCTTGCTAAACATTCTATGCTAAATGCAGGTTGAGAGTCATACCTGAGACGAAAATAACTAAATTTAGTTATTTTCGTCTCAGGTCATACAGATTTATATTTAAGTAGTCCATTTTTTAATTGAGTTTATTTATACCAATGTGTAGCTTTGTAAAGTAGGCCTATTTACACGTTGAGAAAAAAACACGTAAAAGTGAAACATACTTTTTATTGCAAAAGACAAAATAATATCTTAATTATCAAACTTTACTAATCAACTTTAGTATTCTGTGCTATCACAATATTTTACTTAATGCATATTGCTCGTTCAGAACACACTTTTCGTTGCATTTAATAGTTTTCATTTGTCAGAAAGTCCGTGCATTGTGCTGGAATAGATTAGGCCTACCAAACTTCCAAAGATGATAGGCCTATGTAATTTGGACAAAGTGGGATAAAAAGTGAGTTTTAACTTAGTCCATTCAAAACAACACACCAAAATATAATGTGTCCTGTTATCTTAAACATGTTAAAGTGAAAAACCAAACATGTCATTAAATAGATATAAAAATGTTATTTAAAACTCTTCATATATGAAAGAATCAACGCACTATTTTTGCAAATTTAAAAAAATAAAAGAAGAAGAATAAAAAGAAGAAAAGGTCCATTAAGAACCTTTTTTGTCCTCTATCATGTCTATGTAGAACAAAGGGTTATGACAAGAACCTTTGATGGTTCTTTGTAGAACCATTAAATATGTAAGTATACATGCCATCAGGGCCTAATTTACTTCCAGTCTTCACATAATGGGCAAATGTAGGCTATAAGGAAGATAAGCAGGGGCTTAGCTAGGGGAGGGCAAGGGGGGCAAGTTGCCCCGGGCGCCACCTCTAGGGGGGCGCCAAATCGCCACTACATGAAAAATAATTGGACCAACAACAGGGGAAATACTGCTGAAATTAGCAAATTTTTGCCTAAATTTTTTGCGCGCTCCGCGCGCCCTTAAGATTTCCGTACATTTTAGCTTAAATAAGCAAATATTACTGCAAAAAACGCAATTTTTTTGCACGCTTCGCACGTCGGAAAAAAAAATTAGGTACATTTTTGCAGAAATTACCCAATTTAGCCGAAAAAGAGGAATTTTTCAAAGCTGTTGGAAGTTTTTTGGGGCGCAGCTTTTCAAGTAAGTTTTTGCACATGTTTTTTCTTTATTAAAACATTCTTTTTCTGTTTTACCATGAACCTGGGTTCAGTGATCTATGTTCAAAAAAGGGAAGCTGATCTGAATGAACCATTTTGGGGCTAAAGAAGTTTGTTCTGCAAAGAACCCAATCATTTTTGACCGGGCTTCATTTATCAACCATGTAAGAGATGATGAGACATTGCACACGTTAAATCAGAATATATTTCAGATGATTTTCAGTGGCAGCTTATCATTAGGCCAACTTTCAGTGGCGTAGCCAGAGAGTTGTGGGATGGGGTCGTTAATTTTAAATGTTGCAATTTTAAAAGAACTTTTAAATTCCGTTATTATTTATAAGCAATAATGTATTTTACAGTTGCCCATAATACTTTCTGTGTAAATGACTTTACCTCTCTTGTGGTACTATTTTCAAGTTTATCTCAGAAGCAGGACATGTTTCAGCTGTATAATTTCACATGGGTAAAAATGAGCAACTTGAGAAACATTTTGGTACAAAAATCATGGAAAGTTGGTAAAAATGCTGATTGACAGTGACCCAATTGGGATTGTTCGAGGTTAGCATAGTTTCCACTGTTATGATGTTAACATTTTCACTTTTATCTCAGAAACGAGACATGTATCAGCTGTATAATTTTACATGGGTAAATTAGACAATTATGAGGAATATTTTGGTACAAAAATATCTTAGATAGTTTGAAAAAAATGCTGACCAAATTATTTGTAGAGGGAAAAAAAGAGAGGAAAATGATTTGTTGAAATACCCATCTTTGAAATCAGACATAGTTATGATGGCGCTATTATCAATGACCATAGACGCAGGTTTCATAAACAAGTTGGCAACCCAAAACATATACTGAGCTGTGGGAAACTCCTGAAAAATCGATTCATAAATCGACTTGAATGATAGCGAGCACTAGTTCACTATTAGCCATATACATGATATAGGAATACCAATATACAGCATCATGGCATCAGCTACATCTAGCAATAGAGTGAGTTTTACAGGACCAGGAGATAATGGTGTAACAGTAGAAAAGAAAAAGAAGAACATCAACAGAACAGCCAAATACAACCGCAAAGAAATGCGTGTGAGGTTACAGATTGAAGAGTGGATGGACAGACAACTCCGAGACCTGTTTGAGTGTGAGGTGAGTGAAGCCACAGATAGCATACAGTACCTGTCATTGCCTAAACAGATGTTCTGGATTAAGGTCAAAAAAATTGTTTGTTTGTCCTCCTGTGGAAAAATAATTAAAATTTTGGGTCGGTCGGTTGGTTGATCTTTTTTTTTTTACTCTTCACACTCTTCACATATATTTTAAAGAATGATGGCATTCCATGGATTTTATCGCGAATACCAAGCAATATAGGGTTTCATCAAAGATTGTAGGTCATTATTTGGAGGAAAAATGCATTTTATACTACTAAATGTGACTTTATACTGCTAAATTTTACGTTTTCCATCAAAAATATTGAGTTTTCATATTTTATATGATTGAAGAAAAAAACAAAACTAAAATACCCGACTCAAATTTTTGGCATTTTAGGGTCAGTCGCGGAGGGCAAACAAACATATTTTTTAGGTTAGGCCTAATGTTGTTGGAATGGCTACTTTTAGGCCAAGTAAAATATATTTTGTTTCTCATTTAAAGCATTTTAAAAAAATTAGGAGCTGGGAGAGTTTTTTTATTTTATTAATAAACTACTCTAAATAACCTTTTGACATGTTCAGTGAGCAACAGTACTGATGCCTCTTAGTTTAAAGCATTTAAAAAAAAGTAGGAGCTGGGAGAGTTTTTTTATTTTATTGATAAACTACTCTAAATAACTTTTTGACATGTTCAGCGAGCAACAGCACTGATGCCTTTTTAAAATAAATTTTGTTTCTTGTTTTAAAGCATTTCAAAAAAGTAGAAGGAGCTGGGAGAGCTTCTTTATTTTGTTGATAAACTACTCTAAATAACTTTTTGACATGTTCAGTGAGCAACTGATGCCTTTTAAAAAAGGAATCTTGAGATCTTTATTATTTTTTCTTTTACTTTCTTGTTCGAGAGTTGGGCCCCTCCAGTGATCTCAAAAGTCTTCTGAAATGCTTCATTAGGCTAATGAAACTCGATTACCGGTTTCCCGTCACCAGCCCGCGTTATGAAATTACTCCCTCGTTTTGTGAACCAGATTCAAGAAAAAATTCATTATTTGCTAAAAATGGTCTTTTTCTCAGTTTTTGGCCAATGAATACATTGTTTGAGATGCATGAGTATCATTATATTCATTACACTGCAATTTCCATGTGGAACAATTAACTCATCAAAATCAATGTCCGGTGACACCAAACATTTTTTATTCTGGAATGACTGCACAGAGAATAATGGGTTTTTTTTTGCCTCATTATGATCAGACAAAAATGTTACGGGAAACCTGGAATCAAGTTTCATTAGCCTTAAAGGGGTTGCTTGAGACATACAAGCCAAAAATCAAAAGTATCTGTGCATAAAATGAAAAATACTAATTGTACTTAAAAACAGAAATTACCTTTTCTATATTCATGAAAGGAACCTTTTTGAAATAAATTTAAGAAAATCGCACTGTTCGGATCAGAGAAATCAAACATCATGTTTGGTTTGTTTACCATGGTAACCATGGGTAACATGTCTATAAACATCATTTTTTGTTTAACTAATAAATCTTTATTCAATAGGTAAATTTAGTATAAATATCCTTTGTGGAGTGTTGCAGTATGTATTTGATGAAAATTACCATTTCTTGGCACATTGGGTACACGTATGTATGTGCACTTATGTGATAGGCTTCACTGCAGAGTTCCCTTACCAATACCACTGTCAGAAATTTCGGGTAATAAAGGGGCAATTAATTCATGATCCACTTTTCATCCTCAGGCAACGGGTCACCTCTATTTAAACTGAGATAAAGCTGGTAAGAATCCTTTGAGTGGTTATTGTTCCAATCCCAAACCTCTCTTTCGAATGTGCTTCCATTTTGTAGAAATGTGAGAACCGGTACCGGTATTTGTCTCTTCATACTGATATAGACCCTCAGTGACGCAACACACTATTTACTGCCATAAAAACAGTAATGATTGATAAATAGGAAACATTCAGTTCAATTTCAAGAAATTTTAGAATAGCTGGCAAAAAAGTGACCCTAAACGTCAAAGATATCTTAACACCATGGCATACGACAAGGTTTGAGGTTTGACCCAGGTTTCGCGGACAAAATGACCAATTATTGAAGTTGCTACTTCTATAATAAAAAATACTTTTTCTAGGGTAGAATTTTGTGTAGAATCTGAATCCGAAATCAGAAATACAAAATATTCAACTGTTTTCCAGTTATGAAGGAAAATCTAGACCAGAGTTATTTTATCGGCACTTAAAATGATAAGAAATTAATGACCTGCACTCATGTAATCATGTTAAATGAAGCAGTGGGTCATATTTTTTTCAGAATAAAACTGTTTTAATGAAGGTCTATAAGTTAAACAAGAAGCAAAACATTGGAAAACTTAAAAATGTAATCAGAATCCAAAATTTTGCCGTTATTCTGGTCATTGCGCAATAACGCAGATAACTGAAAACTGATGTTTTTTGATGATATCTCGTTAAAAAAATTATTTTTCAAAAAGTATGCAATTTTGATTAAATTTAACACCACAATAATGATCAGAATTGTTGTGGGCATAAATGATTAGTTTTTCAAATATGTCGGACTTCCTGTTTTTTCCGCATGACTGACGAAAGTGGCCAATTTTGCCGAAAATTTCGGACCAGAAACTCGTTAAAAAAATTATTTTGGAAAAATTATTCAGTTTATCAAAATTGTAAGTACATATCCATTTAGTAGTTTGCTATGTGCATAATTTATTAAATTTTCAGGTCTCTAGCTTCTTTTGTTCTCATCAACCATCGTTTTTTGTAAACTCGCATACTTTTTTCACGACTGCAAAATTTAAGGGGTAGGGGTAATATTATTGATATTTTTATACATTTTCTTGTCTTGGCATAAATCAAATTTGGTATTGACTTATTCCTTATTAAATTCTGCATGTAATGAGTGGTAAATAAGCCTTCTATGACCTTCTTATGCAAAGATATCGGGTTTAGAAATTCATTTCTTGCCAAAAACAGTGATTTTTTTAACATCGTTTGTCACGCCAAACTTCATTTTTTAAGTCCCCCTGTACAAAAACAATGCAACATAGCATGAATACAACTGGTAAATTCATTTTTTATAACTACTGTCCACCAATTAATTACCAAAAAGGGCCTCTCTTATGCAAAGTTTTGAATTTATGGGTATTTCAAATCTGGTAATAAAAAAATTTGTCACCCAAAAACACCTGTTTTTCCGCAAAATCGGCCTAAAATTGCAAAATTGTCGTTTTCTGATCAAGTTGAGGGACTCGACACATCAAAAATCATAAAATACAGTCAATTTTACATTAGAAAAGTCTCATTTAAAGATATTTGTAGCTTATCTTCATGCCTAAATATTTTTTTCACACCGATGTCCGCCAAACCTGGGTCAAACCTTGAACCTTGTCATACCAAAGTGCATAGAATCCTATACCACACAGAAAAAAGGCAAGCTATTCAGTCCTTTCCCATAGAGAAAAACACACAAGGTTTGTGTGTGAGTCATGCATGAGCTTGAACTTGAACCTGCAAAGACTGCTTGTAATCTTACACCATGCAGTTCGGTATACAATGCTGTATGCTTAGAAATTTGATTGCATTGTCGTTGTATGGTCCAGGAGGGTTAGGATTTTCAAAATGGCTGAAAAGCACCCCTTTTCCGTATATTTTTCTGACAAGCATGCATACCAGTCAATAAGCACCCCTTTCCCACCACCCGGGCACTTTTTTTTTGGGGGGGGGGGGGTTATTCAGATTTGAACTATATAAAATTTGTCAAAAAACTGCCTCTCCAATTCATGTTGTGCAAATTGGTGTTGGGTGATGAATGTTGTTAAACTACTTTTAATTTCTGTGTTGAAATTCTATGGCTGGTTCTCACAAAAGTACCATTTTCAAAGCAAATAGAAACTCATAGGCGTGCACTAAATCACTCACATTAGGAGCTGCATGAATTTCTTTTTGAAAAATAAGGTTGAATTAGTACAAAACTACGGTAAAGTACAAAAAAACTTCTTTAAGGTCCTAGTAAATAGGCCCTACTATAGGCTTAGGAAGATTTTCAACATGGGGGAAGGGGCAAAAAAAAGTGAGGTGGGGTAGAGGGGGCTTAGCCCCCTCCCCAAAGCTACAAGGTTGTCCTCATTTTTATGCATTTTGAGGGCCTCATGTTTTAAAGAAAGTACTTTTGAAATGTATAAAATTATGTGTGTCCAGGATTCAAAATGTGCATTCTAGATGCATCTGACAATGGATAAACCAACTCTTTGCTGATGTTCACATGGTTACTACTAGATGTGATGCACTGGTAGGAATGTGAAATCAGTTTATTGCCGAACTTTAGCCTTAAACCAACAATTCAACAATTTATCATGATTTGATGATCTGAAATAGTCGATTGGGTATCATAAACTGGCAACTTAGATCTATAAATTGATAACATGATAGCTAAAATGCTCATTCCAATTACGATTTAGAACATAAATTATCTTCATTTCTGTTAAGCCTACATTGAATAAACCAACATGGCATCTGCATCGGGTACTGGGATTGCGCGGGAGGTTAGTTTCAAGGGAGGAACTAAGGAGAAACCCGATAATTCCGCTAAAGAAGAAAAGAAGAAAAATATCATTAGAACAGCTAAATACAATCGCAAAGAAATGAGCGTTAGGCTGCAGATTGAAGAATGGATGGACAGACAGCTACGTGAATTGTATGAATGCGAGGTCAGTACGGTGGACTCGTCATTGGCTCATTAATTCAGAAAATTATATTCAATTATTTTTCATTTTCAGTAAGATCATTCTTTTGCCTGAATTTATCGTCTTTTGGGATAATATCCAGGGGCCGATTTCACTAACATTTAGCGATGGTCACTAACCCTGTTTTGATCCGAAAATGATCACTAAATTGTTTAAAAAAACCTGCTATTAGCGATAATATTTTTGAGTTAGCGACCAAAACAGGGTTAGGGACCATTGTTAAATGTTAGTGAAATCAGCCTGTGGAATCTGATAAAAAATGGATAACTGGATCATGGTCATTTTACCATTAGTGTGTCCTTAAATTTTGATTGCTTGGTTGGGGAGGTTACGAAGGGTTGAGTAGTACTATACTATTGGTTTTACATAATGTTTAGAAGTCGGGGTTCCACTCGCTACCATATTCCTGTTGATTGTTATTGAAAAGTAAACAAGGAGCTAAAAGTCTAGGTATATGATGAGTTTTGATTCAAGCCGGATTTCAGCACATATTAGACCTTAGAATTTGCACAGACTTCTATAAGTAGACCTAGGCCAATTTCAGCACATTAGACCTTAGAATTTGCACAGAGTATGAGTAGGCCTATCCCATTTGCACTTCTTGCTGCAACACATATATGTTCACATTACACATCTATAATGCTGTTTTGAAATGTTGACATAATCTAGTTTTTTTGGAATTTGTACTATCACATGCAATAAAAAGATGCATTATCTAAGCCTACATGTGCTGTTTGAGTAGTTTCCATAAATATCTTGCCAAGTGCAGCAAAACTTCGGGTCAATGTTCAACTTTGGGCGCCAAAGATCATGAATGAGCCATTTCTGATTCTCACTGTAAAATTTTGCATATCTGTGCATGACATTGGAAAATATTCCACTCACATAGGGGTGGCATATACATTTGTACCCTGGGACATAATGGGCTTTGCATGCCCTCAATCCCTTCCCCACCTTCAAACTCTCTAGATCTAGGGGCTTATATAGATCTGCATGTCTTGCTGCTGCCCCTATCCAACTCTCAGCCCTTTCCCCTCTCCCAAACATTTATGATGCTGGAAGTGGCACCCCTTGGTGTAAATTTCTACGTCTAAAAGACGTGAAAATCTCCTATAGCATTACATGGGGAAAAATTGCTTATGAATAATTAAGTAGGTTCAGCTCTATGGGAATTTTACGTGGGGGTTTGAGACAGTTTAGAAAATTATAAATTTCAGTGGTTACGGGAGGTCAAAAATCGCGAGAGGGTTTAATTTATCAATGTTAGATAAATATAGCATGTACACGAACAGGATTTTAACGAAAATATTGGATAATTTGATATAAACAAGGCTGTTATGTCTGATGTAACAGGTGCGCAAAGACTTTTGACCGGGAGTGTATAAACTGGTCAAAATACTGTTCATACAAAGTATTGTGACCATAGTTTTAGGTTAGGGACAGTATATTTATTTTTGTACATGGGAATTTTTGTGTTTGCAATGGAAGGGAAGATTCAATGCTAATCTATTGTATTGAATCAGTGTTCAGTTTTGACTTTTATGGTGTGATCATTTCACTGTAACTCTTCAGCATGGTGATAGAACTAGTATCGTTCCCCTGATCTCCCCTCCCACGGACCCAGCAATGAACCCGGGCAGCGCGCTGCCCGGGCGAAGTAGTATCGTTCCCCTGATCTCTCCTCCCACGGACCCAGCAATGAGCCCGGGCAGCGCGCGCACCCGGGCGTGTTCTTTCACTGGGATTTTAGTTTGATTCAGAGAGTACCAGACATGGTATACACCAAAGTGAACAATATTGACAGCCCGAAACAAGGGCTACATGGTGATAATCCCATTACCATAAAGTTATCACAATGCTTGTACTATGTAATCATGCTAGAAGTTCAAGATTATTCACTTAGTTCAACTATTTGTTTGATCTGAATACAAAAGAAAGCGTACTACATGTAGTCATAAATGAATGAAAAGATTTTGGAATATTTCAGATACTTGACATGTGTGTGAATTAGTCATTTATTAATTGATACCGTAAGCAATGTGAGAAAGTTTTGGGCCATTGCCCCATGTCATTGTCAAAGTCGTTCATACGTTGAATCTTTCTTTAATTACCTTGATGACGCTTTATTGTGGTTCACCCTAATTACACCAGTGATTCACTCTAATCATTCAAATTTCTCTATTTTTAAAATGCAGCAGACCTTTTCTTACTTTGTACTTGAGTCGGCAAAGACCTGGGTATTGTTTTAACACCTTCGATTCCGTTTGAGTTTGATGACTTGTATTGTGTCATATTTTCATTCTAAATTGCTTGATCAAATTCTACGTACTTTATTCATGGGAATTTTTAAAATTTTGTTGCCATAGTTGGTTTAATTGAAGTAGCAAATAAAAAATCACATCATGTAAAAATTGAATTAGTTGTAGCATCGATGGGCAAACTTTTCAAGCAAAGAGTGCAACATACAAAACCTTGTTAGTGATAAATGCATACGCAAATGCACTGTCCCACCCCAGCAGAAAAGAGGAAACTTGTTATATTTTTGACTCAGAGCTGTTTTGAGCACCATTTGTACTCTCTTCATCCTAATTCTTTAACTCCCATTCACCCCATCCTCAGGAAAAAATACGAGCTGGATTTTTAAAAAATTAGTTAAACTTAGAGACATATTTCAAATTTTGAAAACATGCTTTTCATTTTATAAATCTTTCTCAACATTTAGTTTAATTCAAATGGTTTGTAAGCAATGGTACAACATAGGATGGGGGGGGGGGGGGTTAGTAAAATACTAAACATGCACCATAGGCGACTGAAGCAGGGGATGTTCCCCCCTCCCCTAAATTTCACAAGGGGGGACAGACCCCTTCAAAAATAAAGAAGAAAGAAAGAAAAGGAAAGGAAATTTAAATTTCCCCTTTGTTTTGATAATTTAAATGTGAAAAATCAAAAAATTTCAAATTTCAAGATTTTTCAACAATTTGTAGCTGAAATTTAAGCCAATTTGACAGATTTTTTTTGCACTACCGCTCATTACAAAATAACATGATTTTCCTTCGACCATTTTTGCTCAAAAAAGATTTTGATTTCTTAATTTTTTCAATATTTTGATACTTTTACCACAACATTACTCATCTTTCCCTCATAACTGATGTGAAATTTTACAGCTGAAATATATGCTTTTTTAGATGTGTTAAAGTTTTTATATATAATGGTAACCATTGTAAAGCACAGGCAACTGAAAATATTTAACTTTTCACAAAATCAAAATGGTTTGACCAATTCAACTGAAATTATTTGAAACTTCTTTGGTAGTGATCTGTTCTAAAATTGATTTTTTAAAAACTCAGCCATGTGCCTTTAATCTAATTACTAGTACATGAAGATCATTGTAGGATATTTTTTTCGCCACGAATGTCATCTTTGCAATAATGTGCGTCACACAGAGTGGTGACATATTGAATCTAAAAGACATTGTCAATATTGATGTATCGCATTTGTCAACATATTAATTTGTTTTTTCTTTTGTGTTTTATATTTACAATGTGATCATGTGCTAAAATGCCACTCACCATTCATGTTCACCCGATCCCCGCTGCGGTAAACCATATTTTGCTAATATTTCTGATGTGTGAGAAAGTTATTGACTGTCAATCTTTGTTGAAAACCCAACACAAATTCATGGTCTATATCTAAACTATTGAACTACAATGTACTGAAACTGAAAAAAATGATTATTATTAAAGGCATTTATAGCCACGATCACCAAAGTGAAGTTCAACTTTCCTCAACACCTACTGATTTTATTGCATATTTAGATACTAAGAATCTAGAACTTATATCCAAAACCAAGAGAAGAGATCAATGTCGGCCCATGAACCTCTGCGCCCGATTTGCAAACCTATTTTTCTCTAATTTTTTTCATCAAACTCTTCCTAAATAGCCCATATATTTTGTTAAATAATATAATTTAAATAAATATAACAGAAATTAACAGAATTTCCCCAATTTTAATCTCCAAATTTGTGTATATTTCGCCTTGCGCAATACACAATTCTATAACTATTTAAATTTCCTCGTAATAATCAGATAAAACCCATGGTGTAATGGTAGAATTCTCGCTTCACGTGGCAGGGGTCACGGGTTCGATTCTTGCTTTGGTCTTCATTTTACATCTTTTTTTTCTTCATTTCTTTTCTTTTTATTTTAATTATATCCAATCATTTTCTTTGACTTATCACTCTCTATGATACAATTTTCTTTTTTTTTTTCATTTTATCCTCTTTTTTTTCAATAAAATAAGTCATGAGCTACTGATAAATTAAGTTATAGAATTATGAAACTTACAAACTATTAGAGGCCACAGAGGCACTATGTAAATACAAGAAATACTTGGTGCCATGCACCAATGTGAATCCGCGCAATCTACAAGAAGTAGTTGTTCCCAAGAACAATTATCTGGTGGAACTCCCTCTCTGGCAACTCTTGACGTGACCAAGGTTCGAGGTCTTCAAAAGTTCATCTAGTTGTTACTTGCACCGGTATGCTTATGTCAGGCCTTCTCAAATAGCGGCCCGCGGGCCAAATCTGGCCCGCGAACTACTTTTATTTGGCCCTTCGATCGCCTCTGGAATACAGAAGTAGGCCTATATATAGGAAAAGCATTGAAAAGGGTCTTAATTTGGCCCTCCAAGATGTATTTTTGAACTGGCGTTCGTACTAATGGTCCGCCAACAAATTTAATTGAGAACCCCTGGCTTATGCCGTGTTTGAGGGGTTTAAAACCATAGGTTGCCAATAAAACCATATGGTTCTTGAAGCAGTGGTCTTGTTTGATTTGGCGATCATGAAATTGACAAGTTGCTATTATACTGATTTTGCCTGCTTATTGACCCCTGTGACCTTTGACCTCATTATGCATAAAATCTGAAGTGATGTTTTTCATAATTATTGTAACCAAATTGCAAGTTAAGTAATGACCAATGAATTCCAGTAAGAAATGTAGGATGTCATGCATTTTTGCAATTTGACCTCAGTTGATTGGTCAGTCATCTTTGACTTCATTGTCTTTAACATCTCATATGCCCTACCGTGATAATTATTGTAATATTATCGTATCCATTTTATTTAGAACACATCTACCTTTCATTTGAACCATGTCACCAGAAATCACCAGATACTCGCAAATCAGCATAAAACAGGTCCAAATAATCAGCGTTTTTTACCGTAAATCAAACCATTACAGGAATCGCGGATTGATTATTTACTGGTGTGCGCCCTTACACTGATATATGATCACGTGATACAGCAAATGCTCGTTCGTGAGGAAATATTAAAAACGGCAACCTTTACACATGAAAAATAGGATATAAAACAAATTAAGCATGGTTTTACATTTCAGTATTATTGATTTCAATCACCCTTAATATTTATTGTTGCATGACATATCGAAATTGTGAAATGAAAGAAGATGCTGATTCAGAATATATCATCCTCGTCCTCATGCCTGAAAAACTACATGTGAATGCCGAAATGTAACATCTAACAGTCCGCGCTTGCCGCGCGGACAATAAATTTTGAAAAATGAAATCAATTTTTGAACCTCCTATAAATATAAGTAATGCACTTCTTAATATAAAATGGTTCCATGAGCCTGGAATATATTGCTTTCATATGGCTGTATGTAGCCATGCTTGAAGCTTTATCATCAATCATCAGCTTTACAGGTACAAAGTTCAGCCACAGATCACCAGTGATCTATGGCTCAGAAAATGGGCCTCTGATGGGACTTTCAGTTATTGTTGTGGTGCAAAACATTGTAAATCCAGCCATAAACATGTGTGATATCAAAATTAATGTCTAGCAACGGTACCATCTCTGAATTGAGGGTAACTGTTGAGTGGTAACAGTTCATCTTTAAATGTTTTTTTTACCGTACTGACTCTGGTAAAATCCCATCTTTGGGCAATGTACCACCTGTATATTTACAAAAATTTTCAGAAAATTAACGTACACGCGCGTAAAGTCCCATTGGTATTCTATAGGAGTCGTCAAATAATCATTACCAAAA
>JXSR01S044869.1:83636-93836 GCA_000969725.1 Ophiothrix spiculata
GTCATTTTCTAATTATTGTCGGGGCCCCGACAGTAATTACAACACAGTAGTCTATTATGGGGATTTTCAAAATGCTGAAAAACTTGTAGCTTGGAAACGAACTGTCGGAATCAAGTGAAATTTTCAGTATATATTTATGTTGTACTCTTCTTTTTATTTAGCTAAAAAAGAGGCCACATTAAAATCATGAATTGCACCTTTAAAATTAAAATTAAAGATTCAAAATAGGCGCATGTAACAGCACTTTCATAATTAAAGGTCACTGTCCTTTTTTAGGACTCCAAGTATGACACAAATGGGTACAGGAAAGTACTGCCAAGAATCCTGCTGCCATCTTTTTCTTGCTGTATATTTTTTTAAAGATGAAGTAATTAAAGGGGATTGGACAAGTTCAGTTCACCAAACTTTTTTCCATGCATTTTGAGATTTTTGCATCATTTGAAGTATTAGCGGTAGCAATGACAGTTTGCAAAGTTTCATAGTCAAATTCAAACCCATTATATCAAAATATTTAGATATTCTTTTATTTTTAATTATCGTTTTCGACAAAGATAAATACTGCCCTCTATAGTTGAATTTTTAAAATTGTCCTTTTCAGGGGATCTTATGCAAATTTCAAACTGCTTTTGATTTATCTGCAATCTATGATGTGAAAGGAATGTTTTACAAACGAATCTTTGGCTCTTTCTTGATATATAGCATCAATAAATATGTTAAGAGAATAGCCTCATACCCAAGATCAACAAACAAAATTAAATTAAATTTTTTGACTTTTCTGAAGGTTTTGATCAAAATTTTACCAATATTTAGTAATTGACTGTTATTTTCTAGCATATGAGGTGTAAATCATCCACAAATAAAATTTTGTCCAATGCCCCGTTAAATCCACTGAGGAGAAATAGACTACAACCATGATCAATATCCGGGGCCCAGGGCACTCACACTAAACCTTTTGTCATCTGAAACATACAATTATAGGGCCTAATGCAATATAAATAAATCTGAATTTTTGCTCGTCAGTGGATGTTTCCAAGGGGGTAGCGGGTTGGCGCAGCGGCAGTTCCCTCGCCTTGCACCAATGAGGTCCCAGGTTCGATTCCCGCGCCCGGCGCTTTATGTGGATTTGGTTTTCAGTACGTGCTCGCTTCCGCAGATTTTTCTCCGGGTACTCTAGTCTTCCTTCTGCATTCAAAACTGAATTTAAAAAAACATCTTGGAGCCCTGTTGAAGATATACGCTTCTTTTAGCAGAGATGCCACTTTTCAGGTTTTAACCTGAAATCATTTTTTTTAAAAGCTCAAACAATGATTTCAGGTTTTTTTATTATCTCTAATTTACATATTTTCAGCCTTTTTGGAGTATCTTTCAAGAATTGATGGCCTTTTCAGGTTGTTTTCCAATGAAATCAGTGGCATCTCTGTTTTAGCTTACTTGGTACCAAGTACCAAGTTAGGTTTCCTTGGCGAAAGCCTAAACAAGGTGGATTTTTTTAAGTTAGCGTTTTGCGGAATTCACCACCCTGCTGACTAAAAATGCTTTCAAAGGAAAAAAATGGTCCAGAAGGTACTTTAGATGTTTTGTGAACTGTCCAATATATAGTAAACTTTTTTACATTGCGTGTCAATAATTTGCCATGTGTATATCCGGTATAGATCATAATATTTTCATTCATGACATGCCAAATCAAACATGAAACTAAAAATCAATTCTTCCTTTTTCCTGTTTGACACTGATATATACAGTTTTTATGGTACTTTCAACAGTTTTGTACATCTTTGTGACCTTGCATTGTAAGATTTTTTTTTACAGTCATTAAACTTTGTTGTATGATAAATCTGTCTGTAAGATGTGTATTTTTTTTTTCCAAATTTCAAAATCCAATTTGATTTTGGGATTATCATTTCAAATATTTCAGCAGTAAATGCTTAGTTTTTGATATCTGAGATGAAACATATTTTAAAATTCCTAGAATTTTGCAAAATGTACTCATTTGCTTGTTATTGTTGTAATGTAAGTTGTAGTGTATTGTAGTCGTAAGTTGTAGCGCTTACAAACATTTAAGTAGTTTGCGCTTTAGAAATGTGATTTATTATTATTATTATCTATATTAGGTCTTGAAATTATTACAATCTTCTACGAATTTGTTATTTGCAAAAATGGAATTGGCAATGGTGACAATGTCTTCAGTATCTCATATAATTCAATATGTGATGGCTCACCCCGAAAGGGGGGACTTTGCAGCTGATATCAATTTTGATGTTATCATCTCATCTGTTACAGCATTTCTAAGCTATAAAATGACACCTTACTTGTTGAAATTGATCAAGGCGATCAAATGTGCTTGAAATTCTTATCATTCTCTTTATTTTTTGCTGCCTGTTTTCATCATTTTCTCGGAAAGTATTCTGTCGCAAAGTCCCCCCTTTTGGGGTGAGTCATCACATATTGTAAATTCACAATTCATATGAAATAAGATAAATTAATAATACCTAATTTAGCATATATAGATATAAGTACTTATACTCAGTTGATGTCTCCCACCTCCTGGACATAGATAAATGCAGGGGACGGGATAAATGTACTTTTTGATATCGATTTATAAGGACAGTCAGGTTGTGATTTATTTTCTATTGATTATATTGATTAGCTGAGTGTAATTAGTATTTAACCAACTGCAGTCTTCCCATTAATAATAGTTTTATGCTCTTTTTAATTTGATTAAATTTTATTTTAGATTTAATATTGGATATATTTATTTCGTGTGCGTAAACATGGACATTGAGTTATATAGGTAACAAATATGCATGATGAAATTTTCATTTGTTTTACATAAGGCCAAGTAAAATAAATTATGTGTTTTACATCCGGACTTTTTAAACATTTAGTGAGGGAGGTCTTTATTATTTATTATTTTTCCCAAATTTATTATTTATTTCTATGAAAAATCCATATACCAACGGCTTTACTGACACATTCCAAAATTGAAGAGCCCATCTATTTTTTCGTTATTTCCAAATTGCTTTTCCCCTAGCTTGAAGAAAGTGTTTGGAATATGTATTATCAATGATCATCAAACACTTTTAAGTATTTATTTCCAGTATAACAGTTTCTGAAGTTAAGTTATGGAACAAACAAGGGGAAATAATAAAAATATTTCGAAATCTTTGAAAAATTGGGGCGGGCAGGGATGTAAAACACATAATTTATTTTACTTGGCCTAATTTCATTGTATGTAAACTAGCTGTCTCCCATCCAGATAGAGATCTCTCTTTAAGTGTGTTTTAATAAATCTAAGAAACATGAATTCAGTTGTGAAACCATTATCTCTATTTTTATTTTGTTATATAGAACTCCACCCAGTTTGACAGGAAAGAAATATTACTAATATGAAGACAGCTATCTGAAATTCAATACAGATCATAGAATACTTGTCTATGATTTCAATTTACATCATTTTGGTTATTAAAGGTTCCACTTCTAAAGAATTGAAAACTTATGGAAATGCTCTAAATAAAGCTTATAAGTGTAGTAATATCCAAAAAAGTACAACAATTTACATATTTTTTTTGACGATTCATATTTTTTGATGATATAATGGTTAATGTACGTATCTGGTAAATATTTATTTTGACCTAAACTAGCAAAATTAACCTGCTCACCGTTTGTCACAAATTTGACTCTTGTCTAAACATTTCCTGTTAATTATTGGATCCACTATGTACTTGTAAAAAAAATCTACAGAAGATAAACATTGGCCACTATTGAAGGTTAAGGTTATAGCATATATTACGAACCTTTTAGGTCTATATTGACCATATATAGCAATATAGAATGGCTTAGGTCCAAATAAGTCACACAAGTCAAACCAGTTCAAACTACCAGTTTGACCTTTAGTATTTACATTGATCTTGCTATCAGCTACTACTATTTCAGTGATAAATAGACATGTTCACACCATCAGTTGTAGGGAGGCTATATTTAAAACTTGATACTACTATTTCAGTGATAAACAGACATGTTCACACCATCTGTAGTAGGAAGGCTATATTTAAAACTTGATGTCATACGTGGCGACCTATGGCTAAAGCATTTTGCCCCTTCCAAATCATAAGCAAATGGAATGCTGCCTATCTTATCATTATCAGTGACATACATCAAAAGCAATGTTGTATACAGTTGGACAGCCAGCGGCCTTTTGCGTCAAATTTTTAAACATTACGCGTTGTCCCGCGTAACCTTACGCAGCAGTTTTGGCAAGCAAAAATAACCCGAATTTGCGTTCTTGAAAACAAACGCTTTGAACAGGAGTTCAACAAGCAAAGACTCCAAATTATACGGTTATTTAAAATCATTGAGATTGAAGATGTTTTAATACTTGATCATAACACTTTTGTCCCAAATTTACGACAATAAAACTCCACACAGAATTGCGTCAAAACCGATACATTCGAACTGCATATCATCTATATTTTCAAAATTATGAGGTGCGCAACTCTGAATTTCTGGAAATATAAAGATCTGTTGCTTATCTACTACCTAATCTTATCGTTTTTTCCAAAATCACGTTGGATATTTGACAAAATGTATTTTGTTGATATTTATTTGATTTCTCAATATCATGTCGCTATTTTTACCCCATCAGCCTACTTCTTGATTTTTACCGGTATCACGTTTGCGTAATTAGGAGGAAAAACACGTAAACTACTCCATGCGGGTTTTCTAAACATCGCGCAGTGGAAATTACGCGTTTGCCTCTCAAAGACAGGTAAAAATGGCCGTAAAATGTGTCAATCGAAGGCTAATGTTATGGTTATTTATTGTTAATTTCATGCTTTCCTGGAGGGTGCCCATCTCTGGAAATGGGCGGCTTTTATAAATCAAAGTTTGTTCTGACGAATTAAAATAAAGTTGAATACTGTAGAGCATTGGATATTTTTCTTATAGAGAACAAAAATGTAAACAAACTTTTTTGTTTCAAGTCGTAATTTTACATCAAAAACTTTGCATGAAGATTGTACAATTATAACTGAATAATATTTGTAAAGAAAATATGGGTTTGAAAGAGTATTTCCTGAACTTTAATGTGATAATTTTAGAAATCCAGGTCGATAAACAGAATTGTTTTTATTGTTTAGAGAAACTATTTCAAAATATCGCGGGAAACAACGCGTACGTCATCTTCAACCCCCAAAGTGGGCAGTTCAGCGCTGCAAAGTCCTCGTGTTTAATAATTTTGTCGGCATCCTTTGATCTCGCGTTTTGGCTGTCCTACTGCATATGGAATGCTCTCACATTTTGCCAAGTTGTACTATTATATGATAGTAATAGTATTTTTTTTCTGAACAAGTTGAAGGACACTGTCTTTGATAATATCAATTTCGAAGCCAAAACTAATTTGCTACAGAACACAGACCATTTAACCCAAATGTAATGTTTTATGCCAAGATCAACATGGAACAGTCAACACTGAAGGATGTTTTTATGGGGGTCAAAAACCTGAATGGTTCATGCTAATCAAGAGGGTAATCAAGAAAGCTAATGGCCTGGTCCCACTCCAGCACCTGATGCTCTCATGAGGCTTTCCCGATGCATTGCAAAAGCATAGTGAGAAATGTGTAGGGATACTTGAAATTTATCATAAATAAATAAATGTTGGTGCTTATATAGCGCTTTTCCAGAATTGATCAAAGCGCTTTACATTTATTCCGTTACCAATAGAATATAACCAACTTACGCTGCTGCCTTACAATCACGGCGCCTATTGAGTATATTCCTATAGTAACAACCCATGACAGTCAACGCTTAGAGCCTATGCAAATGAGCTTTTAATGAGCAATTTATTTTTAAGTTCTGGCGATCGATATTGAAGAACTTTGTCGTGATGTTTTTTTTCTTGACGTGACCTGTCGGATAGTTCGGACTTCAAAGCCTCATGATCACAAGGTGGTTATTGCAAATAAAAAAATGAGATATGGATGAAAATATTTAGAGTTTTTTCTATTAAAACATGGTTTTGTTTGACTGTTAGGAGTAAAAAAATCTTCATTTTATTACATTCTAAACAAAATTGAAAATTTGAAGCATTTAAAATCATGAGGTCACATCTGCTTACGTGCTCGTTGTTTTACCGAACTAAATATATATTGGATGGCAAAATAAGTTATACAACCTATCAAACCTCATATCCATGAAATTTGAAAAATATATCTTTCTTATTATATCTGTAAAACCGGTAAATAGTGCGACAAAAATGCCGTTCAATTAGACGTACGAAAGGGACCAGATATCGGCCATTACAATTACGCATTGAATACCCTGATATTAACAGTCAGCATCATCGTACGACAAGAAGAACCTTTCGTATCAATGGGTCTGTATGACGTCATTTGCCATGTGCCGTGTTTAGTCTACACTGCATGACCTCTGCGCCATTTTGGCAATCCAATTTTACATCGATTTTCTTCTGATTTATCCTGAATGGGATTATTTATTTTGTAAAATAGCATAATGTTACCTAAGCATAACTATAATTGACAGAATCTGTCCCTAATATGATATTTTGTGTAAATATTTCAAAACAATTGTATCTTGCGCAATCACAGTTTAAGTATTAACATTTGCGATTTTATTTCACATTGATTCAGTAGCGTGAGCTATGAGATCGTTTATTTTGGGGCCGCGGGAAACCAGGTTCGATTCTCGATCTATACACATTTTTTTCCTTTTTCTTCTTATTTCAATTAGATTTTATAATTTTTTCAGTGACATATCACTCTTCCACTCTTCCAGACACAATTCTATTTTTTCATCTTGTTTTATTTTTCAGTTATTTTTGCACTAGGGCATGAGCTAAATAGATTGCCGCCGAAACTGCCATAGGCGCAGCGGAGACGGGCAGCGGATCTGCAATATCGGATTTGACCTCATGGACCAAGAGTCACACTCAACTACGTGATAGGTGTTTTATGCAGATTTCAGGCTAGATTTTCAGGATATATGTACAAAAGTGTGTTCGGCTTCTTTGGACTAAGCGGCTTAAATATATTAAGTCCAGAATTGTAGATTTCAGAGAAAAAGTAAAGACCAAATTTGACCTCACTCAATGAAAAAAATCACTTTAGAAATCACATAAATATGCATTTTTATTTCAATATGTTTTGACAACATTTATACATCTAGATGCATAATTATTTTGAATTAAAATCTATTTGGATGAGTTTATGGGCCTTTTTAAATCAATGTCTCAAACTCATTAATATTCATGAGCATCATCAAACCAGCGCTCTGTGCCGATTTTCTATGCATAAATAAAAATAAAACAAGCCACTTTTCTCGGACCTTACTTCTGGCTGATGATAACGCTTGGGTTGACGAAGCAATTAGGATTAAATGTCTTGCCCAAGGACATAACCCGTTGGACGTAGCGGGGCTCGAACTCACGACCTACTGATTCATAATATTTTGAAGGATTGGGGGTGGGTAATTGTTTGCAACTTTGATTGGGTAAAAAGGGGCATCATGAGAACTTTTCAATGCTAGAATTGAAATTTGTTGGCATCTCTCAAGATGAATTTTAATCCTCTTCACAAATGCATTAGCGTGTCCAGGAGGGGGCTTTGGGTGCTGAAGCCTCCCGCACTTTGTTAAAAATCATGCAAAATCAGCCGATTTTTGATGTTTTTAGGCTTCAAGCCCCCACTAAATACTGAAAGCCCCTCTTAGCCCCCGCAGGAAAATATCTATGACATTGTGAAAACATTAGGATGGGGAACCTGTCCCGAAGCATCAAGACATTGCAAAGACATCGCAAAGACATCTGGAGATCATCATTGTTGTTTTCTAATTTGTAATTAATGTTACACATCAATTAAGTATTCAAGATGCACTCGCGATGCATCACACATCGCCAATGTTTCCCTGTCCATGATTGCAGGTGTATTTTCACTATAGAAAAGTCAAAACTTCAGTTGCAACCTGTTGAAAAGTCACAACCATTATAGACTTTATTTGTGAATTAGAAGTAAACTATAAAGTGAAACTTTCAAATTTCATGCATAATTAAGTTTTATGTATGTCTGACTTTTGCTGCCAAAATTGGCTTGTATAAATTCACAGCTTGTGATCAAAGCTAACTCGCTTCAGGAAAATTCATCATCGGTACCTGAATGTTTCAAAATGCAGAACAAAAACAGAGGTGTTAGTACTTTAAAGATTAATGGACAAGAGTTTGCTTATACCATATGCTTACATCCTTCTGCATCTGCTATTTGCTGCAGCAACCTCGACTTCCGGATAAAAGCTGCAGTTGCACAGGGCGGGGTGATAATGAAGCCTCTAGTGTTGCAGCTTGTCTGAAATGCAGGGAGGTGGTTCCCTTCAGCACTGGTGTGTAGGATAAATGGAAACTTAAAACAGTCTTTATTTGCAAGCAGGTGATCAAATAACATGATGGACGATTTTCTCGTTTGCACCCCACCCCCCTCCAGTTTGGGTTGGTAATTTACAATGTAGATAGCAACTTGCTGATGAATTGATTTGTACAAGAATGTGAGTCTTGACATAAACACAGCATTTTTCCAGCGAATGCCAGTCGAGTGTGATTGAAGAGACACTACTTTATCTGCTCAAATTTTGCATAGGAACCAAAACATCCAACTGCAGTAGCAGGCAGTACAATGATATTTGGCGATATGCGATCAGAGGTCAATTTGCTGGTAGCTATATCATGGGCACGGATGATGTGGGTTGAAAAAAGTTTATTTTGGTTTGTTTCAACCGACTATCATGATGTGAACATACCTTCCAATAAATATAAACATAGGTTATCAGTATATTGGTCATTAGCCTAATAACTTCACACAATTTCTGTATTAGGAGATTCAGTTTGCTTAAAAAGTAGCACAATGTTAAGTGAACAACATAGTCATATGATGGATAGACCTGATAATAAGTGAGTAACAGTATTGTTACTAACTACTACCAAAATATTGTATACTAGCCTGATGATTGCTACTTTGCTATAAACATGAAACTCAGTGCAGCAGTGCCTCAGTTTCTGAGGGAGCATAATAACTGTTGAGTAGTTTGAATGTGGGTGGTGACTTCCAGGGCCAGGAGGGGGTTGAACTTGGCATACTCTACCGCTGATCTATAGCTCATACTATAGCTAGCTTTATACATCCTCATAGTTGCAATGATCAAGTTGAATCAATACCTTTATTACTATTTATAACAAATGTGGATGATACACATATTTTTGAAAGAAAGAATGTCATAGCAAATTGTTATATCAGATGGTCTCAGGCAGCACTTCTACTATATTTATTACTTTAATTTGAGCAGATCCGTGTTAACCATTGACCATATCCAGTCAATGTTTAACAAGAGTGTAAATTGTGAAATATCTTTCATTAACTGTAAGCAACGACAACTGACCAAGCTTGATTAAACGCCACTGTAGATTTATATTTACACGATAAGTGATCTTTGGCCGTACTCTTGATGGATGGTCAGCGACACCAGCGTAACATCTGTTGACACAATTAAAGATACCAATTTACCTAAAGAGAGATACTAGTGATGATTAATTCCGTTTGAATGTTAATGTATTTGATTTTATTTATATGAAATATAGTAGGCCTAGCGTATACTAATCTATCTAGATGGACCTCGCAAGTGAGCACTGTAGACGCGAGCACCGGTTCCCTTGCGAGTCCAGGTTGCGAGCCTATACCTGTGTGGTTGAGCAGTTTGAGCATAAGGCTCATAAATTACAGAGGTTTGGTGATTGAGCTCCGGTCAGTCTACATCTCCTTGTGTCCTTGGGCAAGGAACTTTACTCTTATTGTTCCGTGGTTCGGAAGTTAAGTTGGTCGCCTGTGCAAATGCTCCTCCTTTGGGCACTGCATATAGTGTATACCTGGCGACATATTTCCCGATTATTCCCCTGTGTTTGCACATTCTTTCCCAATTTTTCTCGGCAAAAATCCATTTTCTTACACCCAAAATAAATTCAAGTCAATTTTAAAAACCGACAAGCAAAAAAAAAAAAAGGGTTTTCTGCGATTTTTGCACATCTTTTGACACGATGTTCTGCTTTTATCCATGTTTCCAGTCAAGCAGCCTTGCTGTTGCTCTCTCATTTTTCTTGACCTTCCCGATTTTTCCCGCTGGTTGACCTAATTTCCCGCTCAATGTTTT